>BQNB010012610.1:0-78840 GCA_026074375.1 Tanacetum coccineum
AAGTAAAAAAGATAGTAAAAAATAAATTTAAAATACTTTTTCATAAGTTTTTTTTATAAAAGAATAAAAAATAAAACAGTGTTTTCTGAAACACTTTACATATATACGTTCGATACCATAAATAATGGAGTAATTGCTTTGGGACTTGTAGAAAGCTTAATGGGGGTGACAGTTAACGTAATAATGACGATCGTTGAAAATTGAGGGTTCAGTTGTGAAAAGTCATCATGCACCCACCCTCTTCTCATTTGCAGAGTACTTCCTTTTGCTTTTCTTTCTTTTGTCTTTATATGCACTTCATTCTCAATATACTTTTGGGTCAATTAAATGTTTTCTTTTCTAGTGGTAATACTATTGTATCTTCTATTTGCAATGTGTTTTCATCAAAAAATTCCGAAGAAAAGTGATACAAAAGACTAAGAAAATAACGCATTTGTTCAACAAAGAGTGTGTTTACATTACTATATTACACATTCACGGACAAATCCACTGTCGTTTTGACAGTGGAACCACAGTGCTACAGTAACGGGCTCCCATTTTGGGTCAGCCCGATTTTAGGTTTTTTTTTTTTTTTTTTTTTTTTTTTTTTTTTTATTTGTATGCACAAAGTAGGAATGGAAAAAAAAATATTACAAAAGTTTTGATTTATTCAGATAAAAAAAAATACCCGACAGGAAAGACATCTTCGGTACTAAACAACTTAAAATTATATCGATATTGTCACAAACCTACAACCCATTATATTATAAAAAAAAATCCAATATATACAAAAAAAAAATAACAACACTTTAAACAATGAGGCCCAACACATATGTCATATAAAAAAAATTATTATTCTAATATACACATTTGTTGACAAACTAACTATAATTCGCATAAACAAATGTGGCCTAAATAATATGGCCCAAAGTTAAAAATAAAATACATAACGTGTCCCTCAATTTTAACTATTTACGGAATTTTATTACACAAATAAATCCAGTAAACCACCAACTGTCTCCCCCCCCCCCCCCCCCCAAATAAAAACACGTAAAGTTTTTATTGTTCACTATTTTTTTACGCAGTCATCGGCACCAATTACAAGATAGAGAACCGTCTCCAAAAAAATTAAAATATTCGGGAAAAATTATACCGTCCTATGCAAAAAAAAAAATTCCCGAATAGTACAAAATAAGGAAATTTCCGGAATAAATTCAGCAAAAAAAAAACCAAATCATTACCACTCTCGCCTCCTAAAATCTGGCCCAAAGTAAAAAATAAATAAATAGAAAACGGACCCTCACCTTTTAACTATTTACGATTTTCTTACACAAAAATTCCCATAAAAAAATTTACAAAAACCGTTACCAAAAAATGATTAAAGTATTGGGAAAAAAAAATTAGCCCATCCCAACGCAAATTTTTTTTTCTCCGAATCATACAAAAAAAGAAAATATTAAAAATTAGCCCCGCCATAACGCATCGCCCAAAAAAAACCCCCCAAAACGTAAAAAAAATTATTCGGGAAAAAATTAGCCCCGCCGCAACGCACGGATTCTTTTGCTTGTTATACTACTCAAAAGAGAAGTGAAACGAAAGTGTTTTCCCCAACTCCCTACAGTACACTGCTACAGTACCATTAACATGGGCTAACTTTGGCCTGGATGTTTTGATCCAACCCAACAGCCTTATTGCACAAAAAAAGTCCATGTTTGGTTCTTTTTAAAAAATATATATTAGAAATATACCGATTTATTCAAATAAAAAAACACCCGCGGAAATATCTTTAAAAAAACCCATACAGCCAAAAAAACAAACCTTTAAACATGAGACCCAACACAGAAGCCCATATAAGAAAAAAAAACAAACTACTCCCTCCGTCCCACTTTTATCGTCCTTATTTGACTTTTTAAAGACTTTCCTTTTTAACTTTAATCTTTAATATTTTTGTTTTTGTTATATAATATTCGATGCAAAATATACGAATGTATTGGTTTTAAAATGTATTTTCATTGGTATAATTTTCATAAAGTATTATATAACACAAACAAAAATACTAAAGATCAAAGTTGAAAAATAAAGACTTCAAAAAGTCAAATGAGGACAATAAAAGTGGGACGGGTTGGAGTATTAAACATGAAACCGCAAAAAAAAAAATAACAGGCTAAAAAAATATTAACGCCCGAAGAACGCGATCGCGAATTTTCCTTGCGGCAATGGCTTGCTATGTAACCAAATTCGCACTAAAATATTAGCTTTTGTCGCAACGCCGCAGAAGGTCCTGCGTTTTCGCTATCAAAAACATAAAATAATAAAAAAACTTTTTACAAAAATAAAAGTAAAACTACGTCACGCTGCAAACACGCAACGAAATCATGCTTGTTCAAATAAAATGTGATCGTAAAAATTATCATATTACAAACTGAGGCATGCTCTAGTGGTATCATTACTTTATCGCAAAGTTCACTAGTTAAAAGTGAGCTTTTTTAGAAAGAGTACTACTATTGGTACTTCCGTCTCACCGAAAAAGTACATGTTTCGTATTTTTTTTTGTCTTTTTGGCACTTATTTACAATACAAACATTAGTGTTGTATCAATTTCTGTTTTGTGTTCTTTTGACTGTTTATAATACTTTTGATTGTTAAACTTTATATTTTTTATGCTCTACGCAGGTTCTCCGGCGGCACGGATTATAATAGAAATAAAAATATAAAAATAAAAAAATAATAAAAAAAGATAAAAAAACCCAGAAAAACTAGAGGTACAAAATGTTAGATAAAAAGAAGGGTCTTAATAACTACCCTTCTAAAAAATGGTCTGAGTCTATCTTAACTTGTGTTGATTGTCTAGTTTGGTTATTTGAATAATTGACATTCGCAGGACTAGTAGATTGACTTACCACACGTTTAAGATGCATGGGTCACACTGTCCCCACCAAAATTTACATCATTTAAATAAATACGCTCAACTCCTTATTATCGATTCATTAAGGTTTTAACAATGTCTTCTTAATCTTGTGGTTTCCATGATGTGTGCTTGGGCAGTTGGATCTATGTTGAACAAGGACAAGTCTTGAAGAATATCAAGAACATAAGACTATGTCTGTTTTTACGCACCAAGGTTTCAATGAGTTGGGTTCTTTATGATCATAGTAATTGTATATATCAGTTCGGATTGAGATATGGAGCGGGTATACTTTAAAGTAATTTATGTTGGTATTGCAGTTACTTACAATGTTTCAGTTCTTGCTTGCTTTGGGACTGTTATGGTGGGTTTTGTTCCTGATCTCATGTTCTCCTTATGCATTCTGAATGGCTGTTATATAAAAGAACTTTGATTCAATGTTGCGCTTACGGTCTCATATTTGGTTCATGCTTACATTTCAAGAATTGCAAGGTTTAGTTTGCAGATAAGGTTATTTGGTCATGTTTATTTGCACCGATGGTTTTCAAGGATTGTATTGGGATTGTTTGGCAAAGGTTGCACTCTTTTTATCCCTCAAATCATTGTTTTTTCCCACTGGGTTTTACTTGGATATGGTTTTTAGGAGGCCAAACTTGTCCATTTGCTACTTTTGGCATCCCTTGGTTGGTTGGGTTTTGGATGATTGCAGGGTCTGGTTCTTGCATATCTCAAGCGCTCATGGACTGGTTTAGGTATCTTGGAGTAGGGTTCTTTGTATTTTTCCCTTATGTGTTTTAGCTAGTTGTTTTCAGTAATTGTATGGAGTTGTCTGTATTCCTTGGAATTCAGTTTTTGGTGATGTTCAGTAATAATTGTTGGTCTCAGTAATTTACTTGATGATTCAGATGTATATTGGATCTGCATCTCTTTGTATGTTGGCTTCACATAGTTAGTAATTTGCATGTTTAGTTGGTTATGTTATTGAGCTTGGGAAATTGTCCAATGGCAATGCTTTTTTGTGGCCAAAGTTGACCACCTAGGGATGTGTGTCCTAGTTATTTTTTAGTCTCTTTGTGTCTTTTTGTACTTTGCCCTTTTGTGGCCTTTCTTAATAAAATTTACCATTAAGAAGAAAAAAACTTAAAATAAGCTAATCATAACAAATAAGAAGAATTTCATCTATATCATTACAAAAACTCTAAATTACATCAATATCTTTATAAAATTTCTAATTACATTAATATCCTTTCAAAAGATAAAAAATTCACGAAAATACTCAAATATACAATTAAACTTTAAATAAATGTCTACAATATTTAAAAAAATCTTTTTAATAATTGCTTGACCGTTTTTATCCTTCCTCTTCAAAACTTATTAACAATTAAAAAACATAATTTATCTCCACAATCACTCTAAATATGGACATTAAACCATTGAATCATAAGGATACGAGTAAATGACCACTGTATTTATCATTTGTATCACTTGTATCATCTTAAGAATAAAATATTAATTAATATATTTTAAACATAAAAAAATAAAATATATCCGTCACCATTCTTGTTTCACTATATCAATAATAAATTCTCAATAAAAAAATTGAAACTCAATTTGTATTTAGTTGTACTTGGATGGTAAACTTGCAGATGAGAAATTGGACAGGAGATGAAAGGTATTGGTTTCTTTAGTTAAGATTCAAAGAGCATAAATGTAATTTGTTATGTTATTTAATATCTAGAAAAAAATAGGTTTAAGTAATTTAGTTATAATTTATTTTTATATTTGGACATATTTGTGAGTTTTTTATGTTTTGAAAGAATATTAATGTAATTAAATTTTTTTAAAGGATATAGATGTAATTTGAAGATTTTGCAAGGTATAGATGAAATCCCCCCCAACAAATATTTCGGTCATGGAAACAATAATCGGGAGTGATCAACCTCTACTTGTGAAAATGTCCGCAGTCCACACATTAAGAAAATTACTCTCCTTTCATTTCAAATTATTAGTTCACGTTTATTTATATCATAATTTAATTGTCCACTACTAAAATAGATAGAAAAGATTAAACAAGTTATTATATTACTTTTGTTTGAAATTATTATTACAAACTTTAAAAAAATATTTAATTAATTAGCTAAAGAAAAACTGTTATTCTTCTAAAAAGTAAGAAAAAGAAAGCAGTAATAAATGCATTTTTCTTAAATTGTGTTTTTTATCGAAGGACAATAATTTTGAAACGGAAGGAGTAATATATAAACTGATATATTTATTAAATTATGTAATATTATTTATGTTATTACTCCCTCCGTCCCAAAATTATTGTCCCCTATTGACTTTTCAAGTCTTTTTATTTCAACTTTGACCTTAAATATTTTTGTTTGTGTTATATAATATTTAATGAAAAGTATATGAATTGATTAGTTTTTAAATGTATTTTCATAATTATGATTTTCATCAAGTATTATATAACACAAACAAAAATATTTAAGGTCAAAGTTGAAAGAAAAAGACTCGAAAAGTCAACAGGGGACAATAATTTTGGGACGGAGGGAGTATTTTGTTTTGGAATAAAGTAAGACTAAGGTGTAATTGTTAGTGGTGCAGCATCGGTAGTGACCACCATTGCGTGTGGTCACATTTACACTCCCCCTTCAACATCATGCCAACCCTACTTTGTGCACCGGTCTTGCGGTGCACTCTTTTTCTTTTTTGTGATTGTGAAGTATATTGCAGTGTATCTACATGCTTGGTTGTAACACCTCCAAAATCAGGTAACAGCGGAATGGTAACATTGGGGTGCTACGTCAAAGTACAACAATCAAGATATAGAAAACGACCATAAATGGACGTTTAAGACAAGATTTTCTTCTATGCCATAGCAAATATCAGAGTTTATACTTTAGGTTCCACATAGTTTTTAAAGTCATAAAACATATCTTAATTAAACACAAAAGCTTCATTAATACTCAAAAGAGACTTAAGTTTTACAAAATATTAAAAGTTGCATTGAATATAGATGAGACACAGAATCATAGTATTCATTGATATCCGCCACGGCATCACACCTCCAATATTAATACCCTAGGACTGAAATTACATTGCTAAAAGTCAACACAAAGGTTGAGTGAAAATCATAGGGTCAGATATTCGGATAACGGGTGGGACACGAGGATCGATAGTACTAGTAGACTCTGAAACAATTCAGTAGTCCCAAAACGTTTATTATTGCACTAAGATCATGTACCCGAATCGCTCCTTAACTAGATTTGTGCCCAATCGGAATATAGGATGCTTGCCAACATACCTAACACCTCTCAATATTACTGCTCCTTGAATCCAAAACTAGTGACCCAAGGAATGGTGGAGATTGTCAGTCCGGTGTTCTATCCATCTCTCTTGCCACTCGCGCTTACTAAATCAGCAAATGACGTTCCACTATGATAAATGGGGATATTACACGGCAATAAGGTAACTTAGCAATAATATTCAGCAGTATTATGGTAGCATACACTTTGTTAACAACTTTAAAAACACTTAGGATAAAACACTGTGTCCAATAGTTAACAAGCCATGTAATATCACCCCGTAGATGTTGTTAAACAAATCAACGTAGTAAAAAGGGGGCTATGTTCTCACTCGAGCGAATGGTATTCAACATGTATTCACAATAGTAAAATGTAGTCCACGTAGGAATCCGAAAGGCAACCTAATCCCAATATAGTCGTATAAGTACTAAACTCTTTGATATTTATAGGGTCGTATTTTTATCATCATACTATCGTTCGGGTATCATAATTAAGAGGATCTTTAGTGACCGTTTGAGAGCTAGGACACTTTTAAAATCGTAATCTACTAACTCGTCGATACGGCCTCCCCGATAGTCCGGCTCCTCATACTGGATATTCCCTAGTACTATAGTACTTTGATTAAACTATACAACACTATAATTCTTATATAGCTACTTCCCATCTAATTCGTTTTTGTGAAAATCATATTTTATAAAGTAAAAACGTTTATAAGTATAACTTTAGTAAAAACTGTGCGTATCTATCTTTTCGTTTTTAATCGTTCTTTCGTTTCTTACGTCCACGCCTTTCGTATTAAGGAACGAGTTGTCAAAATATAAACATTTTCAAAATTTGGGTTTTTCTGATGGAATAAGTGATTTTTTACTTGTTCATAACCTGTTATATATTTATCTTTCTATAAGTTTTAGTTATCGTAATCTCGTAAATGTAGTAATTATTCGTTTTAAACTCAGTTTTTGCTCGATTCTTTCAAGTGCGTTCTCGATATTTAAAGTTTTATTTCATAGTAATGATGATTTTCATAAATAAAATGTCACTTATGAACAGTAACTTTTTATAAAATTTATTTCATAAAACCCCGCGTCATCTCACATGCTAAAAACGTATATTTTGTCGTATCTTTTTCGTGTTTATATCGGTTTTTGAGTTTCCTTACCTTTTGGAATGTAACTGTGATGGCACTAATTTATAAAAACTTAATCTTGGCTGTTAACAAAATTCAAACCAAAACAGTCCTATATATCTTTTGGGGGTTTATTTATATGACTTTGTTTTTATTACTTTTTAACTACAGGTTTATACTTGAACTTTTTATACTTAAACAAAAAGTGTACAACACTTATAAAGCCATTTTAACATGATATTACCAACATTATAGCTTATGTAAAAGTGTACAAAATGATGATCACAAATAAAAACTCTTTTTCATGTTTAAAAGTATCCTAGTGGTGATTTTACTACATGGAACTCATATATGCATAAAATGATAAATGTAAAGATATAAAGGGTTTTAGATAACCTTAGAGTGATGCAATATGATAACCAACACAATCTAAGCCCTTGTTTAGATTATAAACCCTAGCTTGCAAGATCTTGAAACCCTATGATAAGATCGATTTAAGCTCAACTAGGATTAGTTTTACAGATAATATTGAATGCACATCGGAATAATAAGAAAGCAATATTATCAAACAAGGTTTTCTTCATTGAAGTTTCCCTATCTACCCCAACTTTATCTTGGGGCTACAAACTAAAATTATGAGTGTACTAACTATCTAAACTAACTGACTAACTACACTCCCGGTGTACACACACCACCTTTACTATTCGACTCTCATCAGTACGATGTTTCTTGGATGGGATAAACTACACGCCTTTGTTCTCTTTATATGGGAGAGATCAAGGCTTACTCAAAAGGAAGTAAAATTCTAATAGTAGGATTACTATTTTAAATCATATTAACATACTCATTAAATCACATTAAATAATTTCCTAGTCTTTATCTTTGTAAATCTTTTGACCACTATCTTCATTAATTCATCAAAATTCTTCCCATCTTTGCTTGAATTACATAGTGCAAGATTTAGTCCTTTTTGTTCATTCTTTTATTTATTTTGTATTTCATCAATTCAGATAATCCCAACAATCTTTACCCTCTATTTGATGATGACAAACAAAAAAAGTCGTGTATGAACTTCATCTTAAGCCAAAGCTTCCCTGAAGTTGAGATGTATTCATCTTCCCTGAATTGAAATAAAATCTTCCTTTGTTGATAGTTCCCCTTACATTGACTTAATAATTTTGGATCAGCACCAACACATAATAAGCTGCAACAATCAATAAACTGTAATTTTTCTTCCACCTTTTTGTAATCATCCAATAGGGGTCTTCAGTAGATAAGCAACTTGTAAACACTACACATCCAAATGGTGCTGTAGATGGTTAATATTTAAATCAATTAAGCTTCCCTGAAAAACATTGTTTACCTTCTCTTGAATCTGAACTATGTAGGGCTCTTTGTTGTGATCACTGCTGAAGATAAATAAAAGTATAAAGAATTTGATGAAGAGAGTTGAATATCTCCAAAAACGAGCCGTCGGCTTTCTGCTCTGCGTCTTGCACTATCCAGTGACCTCGAACTCATACCAAGACTCCATAACAATAAGTGATAAGCTATCTCTTGACAAAATCCTCAACTATATTGAGACACTGGAGCATACTACGTAACTCTTATAGTGATAAGACAACTTGTGAGAGCATTAAGCAACATAATTTAGATAACACTCCTGTGCTAGATTTTGATCATAGTCTTCGTCTCTCTCACATTTAAGCAACGAAACACAAGTTATAATTGAAAGTCAATGCAATGTATAATAAACACGACTTTAAGATATGATAATGTAACGTACCTGTGAATATCAAACTACTAATAATCATATATAGGGATATTACTTTGTCTTCGAATAAATATCCACGCTGCACATAAATCCAAATCGAGCCATATATCATTAATATCTTTCCCCTTAAATTGATAGCATTCAGATCCAAAAACCTTCTTTTGTGTGTGTTGGAACCAACTTTTCCAAAAAACAAAAACTTTCTTCTTGGGTGTGATTCGATAACCCTAAATCTTCCTTTGTCTGACGCGCTGTTTATCCCATTCCATGAACCAAAATCCTCGTATTACCAGATACTCTGACAAAAGCTAGCAGTCTGTTCGGAGATATCGGTACATCTAGCGGTTTCTTTCCAAATAGGCAGCAGTACTTTGATTGTCGCGTCAGCTGGTACTTTGATCTTTCAGCGTGCAATACTTTTAATATAGTGATAAGTACCTTGAAATTATGAAGGAGAAGTTCCTTCGTCCAGTTCCGTCGAGTAGTTCCTTCAAGTACTCGAACAATGCTTTCTTTATTCTTTTAACTTTTGTCGGCTGAAAAGAGAATATGATTGAATAATTCACTTCTCACATCAAACAGCATATCCATTTGCACATGTATTCACTAAGTGAAGTACTTCCTTTTGCTTTCCAGTAATTAATCAAAATCCATGAACATTAACCTATGAAACTGCTTGTTTTGAATTTGGGTTTTAAGAAAGACTTAATTATTTAAAAATCAAACACCAATGTTTCCAAGCAGCAAACGTCATGTATTCATGAATCACCAAGTAATAACAAACCTTTGAAAGCACCAAGATGATCATTCCAGCAACACAACTTCTAAACGAAACCTTAAAATCTATTTTCTGAAAAAACCATTCTTGCTGAAGACTTTTTGTATTTCACTATAAATTTCGAATGAGAAAAGTCCAATTGAGATCCTCCCGGTCAGAATTGTTAGCTATGATATACCTAGAACGCATCCTAGGCTAAATTTTAGTTGTAGGATCGTAGGTTTACGATATCGAGTGTTGCTGTTTTACCATGGCGGCCAGGTATAAATACCGATATTAGATAACCATTTTCTGATTTGTGTGGGGGCTTGCGTATGCGCACACCCACCCCCCCCCACAAAACCCCCCCAATAACAACCCCCCCACCCCTCCCCCCCCCACCCACCCTCGTCCATAAAACCTTGAATCCTAGATATCAAGAGCAACCTGCTCTGATACCAATTGATAAGATCGTTTTAAGCTCAACTGGATTAGTTTATATAGATAATATTGAAAGAACAGCGGGAATAATAAGAAAGACTATATTATCAAATCAAGGTTTTCTTCATTGAACGTTTTCCTATTACCCCTAACTATAATCTTGGGATACCACACATCTAAATATGGTGTACTAACTAACTACTAACTAGATAAATATCTCCGGTGTACACACAACCTTTATCTATTCGACTCTTTATCAGTCGATGTTTCCATGGATGGATAAAAACTACTAGCTGCCTTGATCTCACGCGTCTTAATAGGGACGTGCATCACGGCGTCTTACAAAGGAAGTAAAATTCATTAGATTAGGAAATATTTTAAAATCATATTAAATCACATTACAATCACATTAATTACTTTCCTGTCTTTATCTTGTAATATCTTTGACACATATCTTCTTATATTCATCAATTTGCTTTCCATCTTTTGTAGATCCACTCTACCTCTCTAGGTGGCCAGTGTTTGTCCTTTTGTTTCATTTCTTTATGTATTTTAGTCTCATTCAAATCAGATCAAACACCCTAAAACCATAATCTTCCATTTTTTGCATTAACATTGTTAAAGGATTCAACCAAATCCTTCAAACATTTAGTCGGTCTTTAGATATGATGTAGTAATGCTTGTATATTTGGTAAATAAAATTGTATGGATTGTGTATGGTTGTTGTTTTGAGTCGTGGCTAGGGAGGAGCACAAAGAGAAAATGTGTGAAGTTTTTAGCTAAGGAAATATGGTGTGTGTTATCTCTTCTAGTATACATGTGTTTCTATATACCAAATGATGTAGTAAAAACACTATTAGCCAAGACAAGACTAAGCAAAAACATGGCCAGGGATTAAGGAAGAATAGTGGTCAAGTTTTATTAATTCTCTTGGCTAAGTAATAATGTTTCCTAGGTTTGTACAAGATGTACTTGGTAGTTGTTTGTGTGCTATTGGTCCCTTGGTGTACATCTAGCCACGAAAATTTTGGGGGGGGATACGGTGGCTAGTATGGTAATTTTTCTGGTCTTAAACAAAATATCTTGCATTTACTCTGAAGACTAAAAGTTGTAGTTTAAAATGTATAAAGGTATTACTAGTAATAGTGTATGTTCATATTTGTTTATTTTATGTTACATATGACCCAAATGTTAACATAGGTGAAGTTTTATAAAAACTTTGGGTATTGGGTATAATAATGGGTATTTGTTGAAGCGTAGAAAGGTTTTGGTGGTTCCGGGAATACCTAAACGTAATTTATCGCGAAACGTAACGTTTTACGTAACCAATAAAAATAAAACATAATAAGTTAATTATTACTTTTGTTATAATAATATAATGATTGGTTGACATAAACTTTAATTGGTTTGGTGTCCGTTTACGCTAATTGATAATTTATAGCTTACGCGATTTAACTTAACTATTAAAATTAAAGGTAAACGCGTATGAGAAAAAAATAATAATTAGTAAAATAGATGACGTCGTAAATGACCTGAAAATACAGAATGTTACATTGGTGGTGTGATGATGTATTAGGCGATATATTATACGTCTTGAGTCCACGTGTAGGTTCGAGTCTATTAGGGTTTCTAAGATTCATTTTATTATCATTATATATATTTGATGAATAATATAAAGTATCTCATGGGGAATTATCATTCTAATATAGTATCAGAGTTTGACCTAAAATCCATCATCCAAAACATGCGACAAAATACCTAGAAACCCTAATGGGCTTGGCCCACACACGGGCTCAGTCTCAGGGCCTAATAATATATCGTATAATACTCCCCCGTAATTCGAGCGGCAAAAGCGTGAAAGCTCGAATTGAAGTGTAAACTATAATTACTAAGAAGACAATATATATATATATATATATATATATATATATATATATATATATATATATATATATATATATATATATATATGTTGATAACAAGATCAAGACTTTGATAGGTACTCAGTCGCGTAATCCGGAAAAATGTGATTATGTTATCTTTTTTCGACGATTGTCTATACATATAGCGGCGCGTGACGAGGCGTCCGATCGGCGGAGACAGCGATTCTGGTATTCATTTCTTTGGAATTTAATTTTGAACCCACGGTCGCTAACGATGCCAGCTAGCTTTAAGCGGTTTGAGAGTTATAAGCAAAACAATGACGATTGTTGTTTTCTGAATGCAACTGCTTGTTCTGGCGCTTCCCTATGCTACAGTTGCGATTCCGGTATGCGTTCTTCGGAATTTAATTACGAAGCTATGGCCGGTGACCTCGTCAGTTAACTTCTTATGGTTTATGAGTTAGGGTCGAAATAGCGAGCTGCAATATTGTTGTTTTTTAGTATAGATTAACGACGGTGGCTAGTGTAACAACCGGGAATTTTTGGAACTTTAAATGACTATTTTACCCTTTGACTTTTTAGGTCTGACTTGACTTTTTGGACTATTGACCTTTTGTTGTCACATAAAAGCGATTAATGCGTAACCAATAAATTTTGGAAACATATTTAAATAATAAACCATATTTATTATTACATAATTGTCATTTATAAATTTGGTTTTCAATCTCATTTGGCTTGAAAACGAGAGTATATCGTTTATTTTGAAAACCGCACACAACGCGTACCGACACGAAAATAATTAAATTATATTTAATTATCACTTTTTATTAAATAAAAATATTTAATAAATTATTTATCATTTTATTCAGACACGTTTGTTAAAAACGTAAATATTCGAGTCAAAGTTTATTTTTCGGACAAAGCTCAACCGGGATACCCAATAAATAGAAAAACATTTTAAATAAGTTTTATAAAAACATTTATGAAATACTATCAAGTAAATACTTATTATTATGGGAAAAATCATTTGGAACGCAATGGCGCAAGTTTCGTGTTTTGAATAAAACGTTAACTAGCCTAAACGAGTCCCGAACCACTAATTAACAAAAGTTACACTTCAGGTCCCTGTGATAATATTTTCAGCATTAACCCTAAACTAATATACACTTGTCATTTTTTTTTATGTTTACGTTATATAATAGTAATATGGGGTTTCCATCATTATCATTTGATAAGCCTAATCACTTCTCCCTCTCCCCTTAAAGTTCAGGCGCCGCTCTCCACCACCTTGGCCACTTCCGGGCGCCACCATCAAATCACACCACAACCATCATCATCCTTACCAAAACCATACGCCACACCACACGATTCCATCTCCTTAATCTTTACTCCAGCACCATCACCACCGACGCCACCCTCACCACCTCCATCGTCACCTCTGCCTCAGATCCGCCAAAGGGTGCTTTTCGTTTGGTTTTAAACACCCAACATGGTGCGTCTGGTCTGTTTCTTGTCACCAAGAAGGTGTGTTTGGTTTAACATAACCACCACAAGGGCGTGTTTATTTATTGGTGAAACGCAACATTATGGTGCGTTGGTTGTTCAGCACCAAAAAGGGTGCGTTTGGGTTTGAAATAAGCACCAAGGGGAGCGTTGGGTTGACTGAATCACCACTAGGGCTGCGTTTGGTTCTTGATAACACCACTAGGGTGCGTTTGGGTTTCGGGTCAGCACCACTAGGGTGCGTTGGGTTCATGGTTTGCACCAGGAGGGTGCGTTTGGTTAACAGTTAACACTAGTAAGGGTGCGTTGGTTTAGCAGTTAACACCACAAGGGTGCGTTTTGTTTCTGTGGCTAGCACCATATGGGGTGCGTTTGGTTTGGACAGCACCCAAAGGGTGCGTTTGGTTGTTATTTTGTCACAAAAAGGGTGCGTGTGGTTTTGTCTCAGGCACCAAGGGTGTGTCGGGTTATAACTGTCTTTTTATTCGTTTGTTTAATTTCGTCTAGACATATATTGAAACTCGCGGAGATTTGCAATATTTATTGACTAAGGGAAAACTTTAGGTTTTGTAAAAATAGGAAATGTCGTATAAACGAATAAGTCATGCCGAAATTTCTATAAAATTTTATACTTAGAAATTTTCATTATAATTCTATTATTTTAGAAACCCGATAAAAAGGGCGAGTTATATAGTTTTAAGATTATTAATTCGTAATGATACAACGAACCGGAAATAAACAAAAACTATACTTTCACAAACGAGACAGCTATTTTAGCTAAAAAAAGGAGGCGAAATACTAATTTATAAAATATTATTTTATAAATTCCCGACTGGAAGATAAAGTCATAACTTTTGTAAAAGTTTTGAGAACATCGTTTATATAACTCGTAACTTTAAAACGTACGTTTACTTTTAAGTAAGAACGTTTTTATTAATTTAATTGGTGATTTCCGAAAACGTGTCGAAATATTTTTATTTCAATTATTTTTCTCACGTTCTTTATATAATACTTGCAAAGTATTATATACTTCGTATTATTCCTCTGGCCTTTGTCTTTGTCATATAATTCACTGTATGAATTATCCATTTGTTCATTTTAATATGTAATATATAGGGAATATATTACATACTTTGCGTTTGCCTTTCGGTTTATTTTATTTAACCAACCACCAAACTATTACAACTTGAGATCTAAATCTTTTATCAACGTATCACATTCATCATTCTAAGTTAGTGGGTATTAACCGATAAGATTAACTGCAACTTCTTGGTCGAGCCGTTCCGGTTTCCGTTTGTGTTGTGCTTAATATCTGCACTTCTGCCAATCGTCCTTCATCGTCGAGGTGAGTTTATAGCCCCATGTTTTACTTGTTTTACATATATTTTTAGGGTGAGAACATGCTTGTTTACAAATTCATTTACATGGACGATTATATACGTGTTTACAAATTCATTTACATGGTCGATTACATACGTGTTTACAAATTCATTTACATGGTCGATTACATATGTGTTTACAGTATGTTTAAATAATCGTTTACTACTCATTTACATATCTCGTGATGAGTTACATCACTAGTTTTCACTTATGGAGGTTACTTCAACTTTGTTGTATTATAATGAATTAGGGATTAGCTTAAGTTGCATGAACTGTTAATTACTCGAAGGGTAAGCACGAATGTTATAAGATAGATCTATTGGGGTTGACATCCCCGTTCGGGTGACTAGCTATCACTGGAAACGAACGTTATACCATGTCGTTACATTGAACTACATTTACATGAACATTATTTTTTGTATGAAATTGATGGCATTCAGTGGGATATCAATTTACAGGCCTGAAAAATATTGGCATAATACAAGTCAAAGCGCATTTCATGAAACTTAGGTTTGTAATCGTTAATTAACATAGGGTGATAATTGTATTTGGATACAATGGTCTAGCATACATTTGCAAATTTGGATTTCAAGAGCACAAGACTTACATTTTTGGACATATTTAAGGGTTGAAATAGTCAGCTCATATCTTTACAAATCTTTGATCAATATTTTTGTTAACATTTTAACATGGTACTGTGATGATACGTAGGCAAACACATTCATTTGAAAACTTACTTCATAATTAAACATACATATGAACTCACCAACTTTATTGTTAACACTTTTTAGCATGTTTTTTTAGGTGAATTAGATGGTTGGCTTACTTGATGTGCATTGGGTCTAAAATTTGACAAGATTTCACTTATGATTTCTAACTTACATACATAATGATTAAATAATCATTGTATTGATTCAAGCTTTTCATTGTTGATGCAAATTTATGGGACAAATGTTATATCATTTCAAGAATTCAAGAGATTTACTTTTCAAAGACACATATTTAGAGGGCGTTCTGTTGTAATCTTGTGTTGTTGTATTATGAAGTAACGCCATTGGACATATTTCCGCTGCGACACATTTTTGGAGGTGTTACAGATTGGTATCAGAGCACTGGCTATAGAGAACTAGGTTGCATATGTTACCTAGACTATAACCGTTTTCCAAAACATTGCATCAACATATACATTTTCAAAGTGCATACACACTGCTTGCTTATGTGCTTACACTACTTGTTGCATTACGTGCTTACGTGACATACATATATAATATATATATGCCTACATCCCTTTGCGTATATCGTACATTTATTTATATAAGAGTTATTTATATAAATACCAGAACATCTTCTTAGACATTGTGAGTTGCACAATAGTCTTATTTCGTTCTCAGACATTGTAAGTTAAACAATGGTCTTCAAAAATATTTTTCATAACTTTATACAATATCGTATTACACGAAAGCCGTCATAATTTTTGTTTAAGATGATTACTGTATGAATTAAGTATTCAAGTCTTTGTAGGGCGGGACTTGGTTATATTAGGAGGATTGATATGATTATTGATAGTTGGCTCGTCTCATTAATTACCTTTATCTTACTTTGTTAGTGCAAATATTACGATATTTAATCTACACATTCTCTTTTGTTTTGATAACGACAAAATGTAAATTGTAATAATTACGTAAAATGTTCAGTTATCGTCATGATCTGATTGTCTCAACAACTTCGACGTCTGAATCTCGTATGTTACACACATGGTTGTAATGTTTCTTATGTTGCATTTTGATCAAACCTCATTTCACATTTGCAGTCTACAAGTATTTATTTAAAACAATGTAAAACTATTATTTTTGACAAGAACTCAAAACTAGGCATTTTACTTTATAAAAAGTTTACTTACACTTTAAATATACAAGTTTTTTTTTTACATTAGGAAAATAGAATAGAAAATTGATTTTTTACAATCATGCATTACATCATTGAAATCTGAAAAAAAATCTTCTCCAAGAATTACATAAGATCTTTTAAGATTTTTGCATTCAAAACTTAGATTGTATTACTGTAGGCCGGTGCCCTTGCTTTTGGCTGCCGGTGCCCTTCTTCAATAGCACCGGCGGAACCGGGCTACAGTGGATGTTTCTCCTATAAATAGCAAGCCAAATCTTACCATTTTCATACACCTTTTCACACACTTTTCTTTCTGCATTTTTCCTTCTCTTAGATTAGTAGCAACACCCTTTAAACACCCTCATTTGCATTATGATCATTAATGCTCTTTAACATTATTGTGTTGTAAGCATTCTCCTATGATGATCACCCAAACAAGCCTTAGAGACTCTTGCCATTTCCTTTCCACCACCAAGCATATCCATATGAAGAATCGACAAGATTAGAGATCTCATCATATTCATCATTTGAATGGCCTTATCAATGAAGACAATTTAGATTGTCCATTCATATTCCATTAGAACATTGTCTTGGACATCATTGTAATACATCTTATCTTTGTATCATTTGATTTAGACTAGATGGTTATGTGTTTGTTGCCATTAAAAACCATGGTTTGGTTATGCTGGGCCATAAAAACATAACGGGGTTTTTGGTTGATTCTACCCTTTGTGTAAGAACCGGTATTTAGCTTGTTTAAGGATAAAGTGTAAGCGGAGATAGGTTGGTTCTCCCAGTGATTAAGACTCGGTATTTAGCTTAGTACCAGATAAAGTGTAAGCAACGTTGTGTAAGGTTTCTCCGCCGAGAAGGGAGTTTGTTGATCTAGTGAAGTAACTCTCAAGTTGGGTACTCGGGGAGTGGAGTAGGGCGGAGAGGAGCTCCGTGACCGAACCACTATAAATCATCGTGTTCGGTTTGCTCTATATTTTATTTATCGCTCTCTATTTATTTTATTCTTGTGATTGTATTGTGAATTATGTTGTGACTACTTGGTTATTCTATGCTTTGGCTTTAGTTATAAATCATATTTGGTACTTTTTCATAAATATGTGCGATTGACGGGGTATTCTGATAACATATATTTTTTGATTTTAATCGGAAACGTATTCACCCCCCCTCCTCTATGTTTTCCACAATTGGTATCAGGGCCATGTGGCTTTAGTTTTCAAAACAAATGGTTTTCAAAACCGAGTATGATTCATGTATCAATCTATCCGAAAACGGGACTTAATATGAAAAGTATATTATTCTTAAAAGTCTTGTTTTTTGAATATCTTTGTTATTCTTATTACGGAAACTTTATTCACCCCCTCTACGTTTTCCACGTTATTTACTTTAACCGAGTACTCATTAACTGTCTTGAACTCTATGTCGATTTCCCCTGATTGTTTCACTCTCCGTCTCCGAAGACGAGTTTCAAACACTCGTCCCATACTTATTAGAGCACCTACATCGTCATGTCATCCACCACCTTGAAAACTTTGTGTGTACGCGTGTTGCATCAGAAATTATTAGGTAGTATGATTTATAATATCTTTATTTAAAAGTATTGGGACGCCTCTTCAGTTATATAAAGAAATTGTAAATCACCGAACCATAAGTTTATCAATTCATTATTTACATAAATTGGGACACTTCTTTATGCAAATAATAAATTATAAATGAGTGGGCTTAATGGTATCCGATATGATACGAGTATGATCTCGAACTCGATAATCACCGGAATCCGTTAGAAAGGTCTAGAAGCACAATCATACCTTACCACTCAGCCGAATCTAAAGACCTCACTTGAACTACCTTGTCTCATTCTTAAGTTATTACTTTTGCCGTTACAAATCCTTACGATCATGAACTGTTTGTGGAGCTAACCGACTTGTGCACACTTGAGCTAATGGAGTTGATTCGTCCTTGAACTAACGACTGAGTGCAATATTCCACCACCTATCACATAAGCTCCCATGCGAGCTCCTCCTATTTTTTGAACTTTATTCTGGGGATATTGTTCTCGAAACATTCTTACTTTCCGTATCCCGTCACCGTTTGTGATAGTTATTGTTGTTATGGTTACTGTTATTGGGTATAGAGCTGGTCCCAAAGTGTAATGTCTTTATCCAATAGGTTAATGCAACCCTCCTTAAATCCGTAAAAACCTATCGACGAAAATGATAGTCGAATAAACTATTCATTTCGTGCACTAGTAGAAGACTAAGGTCGCAGACATCTGGTATGCATGTAAGTTGGATACTTAATCTATTAGCCCTCTCTCGATATTAATCATTGAAAATTACAGATATAGCACCTAGATCTCTCTGTGAAACATTTCAAACTTATATAAGACATACCACGCGTCTACACCTTTCTCCTTTGAATGCGTTCACTTTAGGAGGCTTTTCTTCATAAGGTTTTATATCAAACCTGAATCTTGTAATGATATTTTTCTAAATACCTATTTAATGGATTGAGTCTCCTGGTCAAAAAACTAGCCAAATTTATGTTATAAGAAGTGTCGAAACATTCGAATTTTACTGAATAAAATTACAACATCATGTCCAAAACTCGTATATTCAATCTTAAGGTCTTTCTTGGTCACACCATCGGTTAACAAATTTAATCTCGGGACGAGATTCCTTTAAGGGGTAGGTACTGTAACAACCGAGAATTTTTGGAACTTTAAATGACTATTTTACCCTTTGACTTTTTGGGTCTGACTTGACTTTTTGGATAATGACCTTTTTGTTGTCACAAAAAGCGATTAAACCGATTAAATTTTCCAGAACATATGTAAAATAATAAACCATATTTATTATTACATAATTGTCATTTATAAATTTGGTTTTCAATCTCATTTCGCTTGAATACGAGAGTATATCATTTATTTTGAAAACCGCACACAACGCGTACCGATACGAAAATAATTAAATTATATTTAATTATCATTTTTTATTAAATAAAAATATTTAATAAATTACTTATCATTTTATTCAGACACGTTTGTTTAAAACGTAAATTTCGAGTCAAAGTTTTATCTTTTCGGACAAAGCTCAACCGCGGATACCCAATTAAATAGAAAAAATTTTTTAAATAAGATTTATAAAAAACATTTATGAAATATATCAAGTAAATATTATTATTTGGGAAATATCATTTGGAAGCATGCGCAAGTTTGTGTTTGAATTACGTTAAACTAGCCTAACGAAGTCCCGAACCACTAATTAACAAAAGTTACACTTCAGGTCCATGTGATAATATTTTCAGCATTAACCCTAAACTAATATACACTTGTCATTTTTTTTTAAAGTTTACATATATATAATAGTAATACTAGGGTTTCCATCATTATCATTTGATAAGCCTAATCACTTTTCCCTCCCCCCTTAAAATTCAGGTGCCACTCTCCACCACCTTGGCCACTTTCGGCCGCCACCATCAAATCACACCACAACCATCATCATCCTCACCACAACCATACGCCACACCACAGATCCATCACCTTCATCTACATCTCCACGCACCATCACCACCTCACCACCCTCACCACCTCCATCGTCACCTCCACCTCAGATCCGCCAAAGGGTGCTTTTTGTTTGGTTTTAAACACCTAACAGGGTGCGTCTGGTCTATTTCTTATCACCAAGAAGGTGCGTTTGGTTTAACATAACCACCACAAGGGCGTGTTTGTTTATGTGGTTAACACCACATATGGGTGCATTTGGTTGTTCAGCACCAAAAAGGGTGCGTTTGGGTTTGAAATAAGCACCAAGGGGAGCGTTGGGTTGACTGAATCACCACTAGGGCTGCGTTTGGTTCTTGATAACACCACTAGGGTGCGTTTGGGTTTCGGGTCAGCACCACTAGGGTGCGTTGGGTTCATGGTTTGCACCAGGAGGGTGCGTTTGGTTAACAGTTAACACTAGTAAGGGTGCGTTGGTTTAGCAGTTAACACCACAAGGGTGCGTTTTGTTTCTGTGGCTAGCACCATATGGGGTGCGTTTGGTTTGGACAGCACCCAAAGGGTGCGTTTGGTTGTTATTTTGTCACAAAAAGGGTGCGTGTGGTTTTGTCTCAGGCACCAAGGGTGTGTCGGGTTATAACTGTCTTTTTATTCGTTTGTTTAATTTCATCTAGACATATATTGAAACTCGCGGAGATTTGCAATATTTATTGACTAAGGGAAAACTTTGGGTTTTGTAAAAATGGGAAATGTCGTATAAACGAATAAGTCATGCCGAAATTTCTATAAAATTTTATACTTAGAAATTTTCATTATAATTCTATTATTTTAGAAACCCGATAAAAAGGGCGAGTTATATAGTTTTAAGATTATTAATTCGTAATGATACAACGAACCGGAAATAAACAAAAACTATACTTTCACAAACGAGACAACTATTTTAGCTAAAAAAAGGAGGCGAAATACTAATTTATAAAATATTATTTTATAAATTCCCGACTGGAAGATAAAGTCATAACTTTTGTAAAAGTTTTGAGAACATCGTTTATATAACTCGTAACTTTAAAACGTACGTTTACTTTTAAGTAAGAACGTTTTTATTAATTTAATTGGTGATTTCCGAAAATGTGTCGAAATATTTTTCTCACGTTCTTTATATAATACTTGCAAAGTATTATATACTTCGTATTATTCCTTTGGGTGTTTGTCTTTGTCATATAATTCACTATATGAATTATCCACTTGTTCATTTTAATATGTAATATATAGGGAATATATTACATACTTTGTGTTTGCCTTTCGGTTTATTTTATTTAACCAACCACCAAACTATTACAACTTGAGATCTAAATCTTTTATCAACGTATCACATTCATCATTCTAAGTTAGTGGGTATTAACCGATAAGATTAACTGCAACTTCTTGGTCGAGCCGTTCCGGTTTCCGTTTGTGTTGTGCTTAATATCTGCACTTCTGCCAATCGTCCTTCATCGTCGAGGTGAGTTTATAGCCCCATGTTTTACTTGTTTTACATATATTTTTGGGGTGAGAACATGCTTGTTTACAAATTCATTTACATGGACGATTATATACGTGTTTACAAATTCATTTACATGGTCGATTACATATGTGTTTACATGAATGTTTACAAACTCGTTTACATACTCATTTACATATCTCGTGATGAGATACATCACTAGTTTTCACTTATGGATACTACAACTTTGTTTTCATTCTAATGATTAGGGATTAGCTTAAGTTGCATGAACTGTTAATTACTCGGAGGGTAAGCGCGAATGTTATAAGATAGATCTATTGGGGTTGACATCCCCGTTCGGGTGACTAGCTATCACTGGAAACGAACGTTATACCATGTCGTTACATTGAACTACATTTACATGAACATTTACTTTGATTGTCTGAAATTGATTGGCATTCATTGGGATACATTTACAGTGCCTGAAAAGATTGGCATACATACAAGTCAAAGCGCAGTTTCATGAACTTAGGTCTGTAATCGTAATCACATAGGGTGACTATTGTATTGGATACAATGGTCATGCATACATTTCAAATCTTGGATTTGAACACAAGTACATACATTTTGTGACTATTTAAGGGTTGAAATAGTCAGCCATACTTTACAAATCTTTGATCCAATATTTTTGCTTAAACATTTTACATGGTACTGTGATGATACAGTAGGCAAACACATTCATTTGAACTTACATTCATACTTAAACAAACCTATGAACTCACCAACTTTATGTTGACACTTTTTAGCATGTTTTTCTCAGGTGAATTAGATGCTTGGCTTACTTGATGTGCATTGGAGTCTAAATTTGACAAGATTTCACTTATGGATTTTTACTTACATACAAATGATCAAACCTCGTTGTATTGATTTCAAGCTTTTCATTGTGATGCAATTATGGGACAAATATTATATCAATTTCAAGAAAATCAACGAGATTACTTTTCAAACGACACATTTAGAGGTCGTTCTCTTGTATCTTGTGCTGTTGTATTATGAAGTAACGCCCTTGGACATATTTTCGCTGCGACACATTTTTGGGGGTGTTACAAAGTAAGGAAATGAAGAAGTCCTTGTAGCCAAACCACTTTAAATACTTGTGTGTTATATCATTTACTTTTATTTCTTGCTTATCTTGTTAAATTGATTATATGTCTTTTACTCATTCCTAGATCTAATAAGATTTTAAACAATCAACAAAGAATTTTTTTGAAACTTAAATTTTAATAGTTAAACCTATTCAACCCCACTTCTAGTTTTCCACAGATTTTTAAGGTGTTACAAAAATAAATTAAAAACTTTGAGTTTCTGGGAACTGGGGTATGACGCGTAGGGTGGTTGTGACCCCCGTTCACAGGTGTCGTGGTGACGGCGTCGCGTGTAAATCGTGACGTCGTCTCCACGTTCTGTGAAAACGAAATTTTTGTTTTTGATGAAAAAATTTCATGCATTGATTCCATAAGTTAAGTTCAGATAGTCTTGTACAAAATAGCTGCATAAAAAACCTGATATTAACATTCAATCATATAGACTCGAAACTGCCGCGTATTAATCTAAGAACAATTTATATAACATGCTTGAAACTTGGCTCAAAAGCTGCGAATAGAAATTCCGCCTACTGTTAATTATTTGCAAAATAACTTTTGATTTGAAATTATCTCGACTGAGGTTAATGTGAAAACAAGCATGGTTTTACAAGATAGTTGAAACATAATTAAACAATCTAGGAGGAAGATGTAAAACCCACACATGACACTCCTAATTGCGGGAAAAGTAATGGGTTGCTTCCCAGAAGCGCTTTTTTTATTAACGAGTCTGAGATAGCTAGACTTGATGTCATACGTCCTTACGTGACTTCTCCTTATACATCATTTTAGTTACATATTCAGGGTACTCCTAACTTAAACATTTCTTGTGAACCCTATATATCTTACCCATTACCATTGTCAACCCCTTTCTTTTGTCCTCTCGTTCCTAAGATAGATCGATTTATATGTTCCTTTTTCAAGGTCTTGACAACAGAGTTGTATGTTCTTTCTTGTATGGGGCATTTTATAGGCGCAAACTGCATCCTTCCGTTGGCAAAACCTAATACTCCTTCGTGAGTAGGTCGTGGAGTCAAATATGATTATTGCACAAGGAAATAGAGCCTCCATAGTATTATTTGTGACAACCTAGGGTGAATATGATTGAGTCTTAATATCCCTAGACTATCATGAAGTCTTAATATAGTGTGAAGTTTCTCATGAAGACAGCATCCCTTTTATCCTCCCTATGAAATTACCTATTCCTAATTCGGCATTTTCCCTAGGGTTAAGTTTTTCTCTCATGATCCAATTCTATACATCATTCGGGTCACATGATATTTAGAGGGTGAGAGTTAAGGTCAATGTAGCTTTTTCGACATTGCACCATGGCCCAATGTTGCTTGGTATCTTAAGGTTGGAGGAGTCATCCTTCCCGTGGAAGTTGTGGGTGTTTTGTTAGAAATATTAAGGGTATTCAGAGTCCCCACAATATGGTACTTATGTTGCGGGTAGCTCATCTCTAGTTGGAGACCATGTCGAAGTACTCTATGTTTGGTCCTTTTGTTATTGTCCTTCACCTTTCATTGGGACTCCTTCATTATGAGGGGGGTTCATCATCATCTCATATGATTCGATGAACATTATTCTCCATCTTCCTCCTTAGTGTAGATCAAAATCTTGTATTAGAGGATTTGGAGGAACCAATCGAAAAAGCGAGTTTTTACGCATGGAATTCAGCTTTCGTACCTGTTTTATGGCGATGGAAGCTAATGGATCAGGTTGTGGATGTGGGTTAGAGTTGATGTTTCCAAGACTGCCTACGTTAGGCTCATTAACTTGGGATTCTTCAGGCTGTTGGGGTGGATTGTGATGGCGTTGATTGAGCTATGGATGTGGGTTGAGGAGTGTTGGATTAAGTATTGAGGTAAGAATACGAGAAGACAAAAACTAAGGTGGTCCTGTTTGATCGGGCAACACATAAGGTACTTATGGCGGGTTAGCTCATCTATAGTTGGAACCGTGTCAAAGTACTCTACCGTCGGTCCTTCT
Organism: Tanacetum coccineum; assembly: GCA_026074375.1. NCBI lineage: Eukaryota > Viridiplantae > Streptophyta > Magnoliopsida > Asterales > Asteraceae > Tanacetum > Tanacetum coccineum. The sequence continues at coordinate 25,069 of BQNB010012610.1, forward strand.
GTTATTATCCCTTCACCTTCATTGGGACTCTCATTTTGAGGTTCATCATCATCTCGTATGATCTCGAGAATTAGAATTCTCCATCTTAACCTCCTTGTGAGACAAATCTTGTATTAGAGGATTGGGGAACCAATCCGAGCGATTTAAGCATCAAATTCAGTTTCGTTAACCTGTTATGTGGCAATGGAAGTATGGATCTGGTATGTGGATGTGGGTTAGAGAGTTGATGTTTCTAGGTATTGCCATACGTCAGGCTCATTAACTTGGGATTCTTCAGGCTAATTGGGGTGGATTGTGATGGTGTTGATTGAGCTATGGATGTGGGTTAAGGATTGTGGATTTTCAGTTGGGTAGGAACCAGCAGAAAAAACTAGGTGGGTCCTCAGTTTGGGGTTATTAACCGTATCGCTAGGTAAGGTGCCCGCTATTTGATCGATGATGGCCTTCAACACAGTGTCTATTTTGTTGGTCATCTCACCTTGTTGTCGTTTGAAATCGGCTTCAAACTTGGTAATCTAGCGTGCTTAAGATGCCATGAAGTTGGGAACCAGCCCCTTCTATATTTGAATTGATCGTTAAATTTTGAGGAAGGGTTGTTGAAGGAAATGTTGTCACGAGTATCGATCCAGTGGGGTTGGAACCGGTTAGGTGGGTTTGAGAAATTGTTTTAGGAATTTTGGGGTTGTCTCCACCTAAGGTTTGGGTGACTTTTCCATGACGGATTATAGGTGTCACCAAGATTGTTTTGCTCGGGCTTGAAGGTATACCACTTACCTCCCGCTTTATCGCTACGCGAGGATGCGTATTCAACAATGGCTTGTTCGGGATCTTTCATGCAATACAGAGTGTCGTAAGGACCATTGCAGATTTCACATGAGGTAGTGATTTTGTTTACTTTAGTAGGTTGTTTTGGAGCAAGATGAGCTTCCATCAAGCATTGGACTTGATTTTCGAGCTCGATTAGACGGCGGTTGGAAGTACTCGGGACATCTTGAGGCAAAGCGATTTCCTTGACCGGCTTAGCGAAATCCTTTGGGTCGTTCCAACTTTCGTTGTCATAGAGGGCGAGTGTAACACCCCCATTTTTACAATAATCTGGGGTATTACTTCATGGATACAACAATCATAATCATAGAAAACAACTTTAAAAGAGACGTTGTTGGAAAATTTTAGTTATCATTCATTATAATCAGAGTTTTTACAAAATGGAGGGTACATGAAATCTTAAAACATCATGTCTTGAATGATAACAGTGTTCAGCCATCTTCGAGTCCATGCCACGCCGTAACACAATTGCTCAATTACCTGAGATAAACCATGCTAAAAGGAGGTGCAACAAAGTTGAGGTGAACATGCATATGTTTGAAATGTAATAATTGAATACAGTTAGTTAATATGGAAATATTGCATTACTGGGATTATATAATGGAAAATTTAATATCATGGAGTGAGAAACGGTATTATATGGAAAAAGTTGATTATTATCATTGGGTTGAATGCCTGTCACTTTTTATAATGGTAATAATTGAAACGAATACATTATCATGGAAAATCTAGGGTAACATTATATTTGTACCTAAGCTCATGGCCATCATAATTAATTGAAGGAAATAGTAGTGATATTTGGTTAGGGTCCGATGTCCCGTGGAAAGATTACTTGCCAAGGTTACCTATTAGGACAAATATTATGGTTATGGCTACCCCAATGCATGGCGTTATTCAAAGGGAGCCAGTCACCCTCAAATAGATCTATCCACAATTTTCGCGTTCACTCGCAATGCATAGTAATTAATGATCTTGATATGGAATAAATAATGGCACTGGAAGTACTTAGGCAATTAATTATATCTGGAATAGTCATACATTTAGAAAACACTTGCATTCATGGTTTATTTTAGGTATCACAAGTTTCTAAGTATTTCAAAAGATTGAATTATGGGGTTGTTTAATTCATTAGTTTTGAAAAGTAATAACATTGTTATGAGTATATAAATGAGTTTTTTTTGTAAAAGCATGTATCCCCCTGCGGGTTATAAAAAATCATGTTAAAAATAAAGTAAAGGCGATGTTATGAACTCACATGGTAGGTAGATGTAATAAATATTTTGAACATGAAAGTTGGACAACCTTTATCACAATCTTAACCGGGGAAGGTTGATATGTAAAATTGATAATAGACACGCCACGTCACGTATCCTGGGTAAATATGGTTGAGTCTTAGGAAGATTGTACTTTAGAACTTTGGTTTAAGAGTTATGAGTTTGATTGAAGAGTTTGGAATTATTGTATCACCGTTCGGGCCATCATAATTCAGAAGTCATTCAGTAAATGTTTGAGGAGCTAGGGCACTTTAAATCGTAAACCCAACAACTCAGTCAGAACGTAATACCAAGATGAAACCTCTTAATATGAAGCTCCCTAGTATTGTGATATGATATAATCGGTTTTAAGCGTTTTAATCCATATCTGGAAATGTTAAGCACGAGAAGCGTTAATTAAAGTTATGTCTTGTAAGGTTTTAAACATGATTTTATACTTTTTCAAAATGTTACATTTTAGACCCTGGGGTTTGGAAAATTGCAATTAGGCCCTTGGAGTTTGCATTTTTACGACTTTGGTCCTTCAAGTTTTAAAGATATACCAAGTAAACCTTGGACTTTGAAAAGTGACATAATAGATCCCTGGAGTTATAACTTTGATAAAATGACACTTTTAGTCCTTTTAGTTATAAGTTTCCGAAAGTTACGATATATACCCCTTGCATGGATTATAATTACAAAACATGTCCAAATTGCCATGCAAGCTTAGTTTAACATTTAATTAGACATTTATAAGTTATAATAAACTAAAATATGAGGTTTTAACGCAACACAAGTTTAAAATAACGATTCGTTAAGCTAGGAAGCAAAACGGGTCATATTAGGGTTTCAAAACGTAAACGCGTGGGTTTTAAGTTCAAATTCCTTCATTAATCAATAAAGTAGTTATTTTAATATTATTTAAGCATGCTAGGATAGATTATAACAATATTTAACCATTATAACATTTAGTTTTAAGAAAAACGCGAAATTAGGGTTTCGGGTGTACGGTTTTGGATCAAAATGGAAAATGAGCATGAATTGAGTTATAAAACTTTAACAAGAGTATATTTAGGATATAATGAACATTATTAAGGGTGTATTAGAGAAAGTAGACATTCAAAACCTGGGTCTTGAGCTTCAATGATCATAAAGGTGGAAATTGCGTTATAGGGTTAGTATTCCACTCGTACGCTGTGTATCTTCACTCCAAGGCTTCAATTCTTCAGGGATTCACTTCTTGAACTTCTTTAATGATCCTAGGATCATAAGGGAGCAAAGGATTGCTGCCTATAAGGGTTATAGAGGAGGAGGTGTGGTGCAAATTGAAATGAACACATATGACCTCTATTTATACTAGTTTGGAAGCAAGAGGAGTAAGCAAGCTTCAAGGTCTGATCAAGACATGTGTGAGGTCTAGAGTATGATGTGTTGAGGCTATGAAAGGAGTTGTGGAAGGTCTAGAGATGTAGAGTGTGATGGCTGTTGGGGGGACACCATTATACTTTGTGCCGCGGCTGTTTTGGTCTAAAAGGGGAGATGTGGCTTCAATTTGACCAAAGGAAATGTTTTGTATAGCAGCTGCATAAGCTTCTTAGGGTGCATGTGGGTGAGTCATGGAGGTGCTTACATATGGGTTGGGTTTTAAAATGGGTTAAAATGAAGGAAAATGGGTCGCGGGTCATGTAATGGTTCGGTTAGGGTTTCATAAGTTTTCAAGCTTATATTTCGTGTATAAATGATTAAGGATTGTTAATATATGTTCCCAAAGTCTGATATAAGAAGTATTAACAAGGATTAGTAATTGGTTTGGGTTAAAACGGGTTAGAATTGAAAGTATGGGGTCACGGGTTCAACTAGGGCTCAATTAGGGTTTTTATGGTTTCCTTGGCTTATAATTTGTATAATCTTGATCAAAGGTGATTGAATACTGATCTTAGGCATTGTATAATGGATTATCAATGATGATTAATCGTTGGTTAAAGTTAAAATGGGTCGAAATGAAATAAATAAGCCGTGGTTTGAATTTGGGCTCGTATTGGATTCATTAGGGTTTTCTAGGCTTTGATTTCTTGCACATTGTTGAAGCAAGGATGGTTAATGATGGATAAAGGTTTATAAACTCATTTTATGGGTTTAAAATGACTCTTGGTTGCTTACTTGAGAATAAAGTGGTTAGAAACGAGAAAATGGGTCAAAATCACAATTAGGGCACAATTAGGGTTTTCTGGATTTGTTTCTTGTATAATTGAAGTAGAATGATGAAATGATAATGAATTATGATTGATAATGTTGTAATTTATGTTATTATAACTTATTTAAGTATTGGTTTAAGTTTACAATGGATAAAAACGAAGAAACGAGTCATAGTGTAGTATTTAGCTAGGGTTAGGGTTTCTAACTTGGATTTCTTGTAATTTCATGGAATGAGGTATGATATGAATTGTAATTAAAGATATGACTTGCTTGTAACTTGTACTTGATGGATTGTACACAATTCTTAGGAAAAGGGAGGTAATATGGCTGTTATGGATATTGTGCATTATGATTTATAGCATTAAAGTGTGTTAAGGATTTGTAGTTTTGTATTCGCTGGCCTTGGAGGTGATTATTGTTTCAAATGAGTATGTAATATTACTTGTAATATGCTTTGAGTATTTTTGTAGCTAATTCACTGTAGATGTAAATTCATGAAATTTGGGTTTTTAGCGGAGCTAGATAACGGTTTAAAGACCATTTAGATATATCGTTGCGATTGGTACATGTATAGGAATAATGTTATTCTGTAATGATGATAGAATGATTTGACTAGAATGTTATGATGTTTTCTTGACAATTTGAATTTAGGATTTGCCATAGATAGGTTGGTGAGCTGTCTACTTTAGTTATGAATATGGATATAATAAGTAATGTAATAATAGCCGAAAAATCTTCTCCTACTAAATTGTGATAATAGTAAATAGGTTTTGATTTGATGAAGATTCTTGGGTTGGTCATTAGTCTCCACCCTTACAGAATCTTTGTCCCGTTATTCTAGCTAAAAGTTCGAATTGGAATAGATGTTAGTATCGGGCTTGAATTTAAGTTAGGTCTAATCAAGGTCACAAGTTATGTGTTGTGATGCATTTATTATTTATGTTGCACGCACTCACTCGACTGCGATGCTCGCTCATTACCTCGCACATTTTCTAACGTTCTATTATTTTTTCTCAAGACAATCTATTCAAGTATGATAGAAAATAAAATTTCTCCAGATTCCTAAGAGAACTGGGGGAATGATGGAATTACGTTGGCGCCACTCTGATCGTAAGAAATAGTTATTCATTTAACCTTTAAAGTCAACATAAATAAGGCATGCTATCACAAGTACTTTGTCAAATTTTCATACCTAGTTTGGTATTTGAAATCATTTGACATTGCATAGATTATTGTGTGTTTCCTTGTTATACGTTTGCAGATTATAACGAGAATTTTAGTTATACGAAATTATATGGAATGAGTAGATGTTAGAATGGATTATGAATTGTAAGTAGAGTTGCTAATACGTGAGATACGAGATTGAAGGGTTAATAACAAAAATGAATGGTAATAATGATAACGATTTTAAGGGATTATTTGATTACGCAAACGGATTGAAAGAAGAAAGAAAGGAAATTGTTTGTACATATGGTATATACTTAAGCGTCTACTTATTTATAATAGTCACTTACAAAAAGAGCGTCCAAATCCTTGTAATGAGAATTTATAATTCTTAGTTTTTCTAGGGATTTTATATTTCCTTATTCACAATGAAGAAGATTCTATTCATGTCATAAGATGATCATTAAAAATCGTTTACGTAAGCATAAAAACATGATATGGTATGTGTAGAAAATGATATGATATGAATGGCTAGAAAATTTGAGATGTTGATGTACTGATGCCTATAATTCTTAGGATGAAAAATTATGTTGTAAAGGTATGAGGAGTGTATTTAGAGTTTTGAGTATGATAGAATCGATAAAATTGTCGAGTTTGATATCACTAGGATACCAAGATGTAACGGAATTATTACTATTATTTCTTTAGTATCTGTCACATACGAACTCTTGTCTATATGAAAAGAAGAGTGAGATACTTATGTTACATGTCTCGAGATTTAGTTGAGAGGATTAAGAGTGATGTTGGAAAATAGAGGTTTATGCTCCTACAGTTTTAGTCGGATGCCTACTTGTGGCAATTCTGACACCTAACAGTGAATGTTCCTGTGTGTACGCAGCAATAAGTAACTTATAACAAAGGGGATGAGGTCCATTATATCCACGGCAGATGTCCTATCTTGTTGCAAGTCCGACACTTGACAGTACAAGGACCTATGTGATGTAGGGTTCATCTTTCACATAAAGAACGATTTCCAGTATACCCATTGGTAGCAGTATAAATCCTAAAGGTTTCTTGCTTCATGTTCTGCTGCTGGTAGTGATCATTGTTACGGTTGTTATTGTTATAGTTATTCTGATAGTTGTTGTTGATGATGTTTCCCTTATCCTCAAGCTTTCGTTTACGATCATTAGCTTCTTGCACAGAATCATGCTTTATTATCTGATCCATTAACCTCTGGGCTATGTTGATGGCTTCCTCCAAAGTTTGAGGCTTCGAGGCAGTAACATTTCCTTCAATACTTCTAGGTAATCCATTGATGAAGACTTCCATAAGTTTCTCGGCGTTTGGTACCATGTTTGGGCATAAGACGGCTAATTCTTGGAATTTCCTAATGTAAGTCTTAAGATCATTTCCTTTCACAACCAAGTTGTAAAATTCATCTTCCATTTTCTTGACTTCAGTTCGAGGGCAATACTTATCGGTTAAGAATCTTTTCAATTCGGTCCAAGTGATTTGATTGGCTTGATCTATTACAATAGGTTGAGCGTATGAATTCCACCAAGACAGGGCATCATCGGTTAAAGTACCGGTAGCATATGTCACTTTGTTTTCTTCGGCACAGTGGCTACGAGAAAATACTGATTCAGTCCGCTCAAACCAGCGAATGAGGCTAACTGCTCCTTCCGTACCATTGAAGTAGAAAGGTTGACAGCTAACGAACTCTTTATAGTTTCCCGTTTTTGCTATAGGAGTTCTAGTAGGTCCGGTGTTCCTATTGGGATTACTAGCACTTGCCATTGATGCAGCTTGTGCTTTTAGAGCTGAGGAAATGCCATCATTAATCAGTTGCTGGATGGCAGCTAAAGTTATGGCCGGTGTTTCAGATGTTGACGTCCTTTTGGGAGGCATTCTATCAACACAAGATAACGCGTAGTAAGAATGACATCACAAGTTTTGAAAGGTAATACTTAAAAGAAAATGTGATGCTTAAAATGCTTAAAGAGAAATGCTTATTTTTGAATTTTAAGCACTTAGGGGTTATGGTATGATTCATGAAGACGGAGATAATGATGCAATTGGTGGAAATGATGATGAAAGAGCGATAAGTTGGAAACAATAAGATACGAAACGGGATTGCCTTTATAAATAACTTGCCTTCTTACTGTACATAGTCAAGATTTGACAAGCGTTTTTATTTATACCACACATCCCGTGGCTAGGATAAAGTTATAACTAGTCTAATAGCTTGATGATTTTGATCCGGTAGATGACATCCTAAAGATCTTCCTGATTTGTTTGGTGACGAGCTTGGATTTTCTCAATGATTTGTTCAAGATCGGAAATTCTGTAGTAAGCAAAGGCAATCTTATCCTTTTGCCCTAACTGCTTCTTTTGAAGTTTGATAATCTGAGTACGGATTTTCTTGAGTTCGGTCTTTAGTTCGTCACTATTCCTTCGTATGATCATTCTATCAATACGTCCTTCCTCCATTTTCTCGATGTGGTGAAGATAGAGTTCATCTAAGTAATTCAAAATATCTTCGATTTGTCCCTCATGATGTTTCAGATACATCTTAATTGGACATTTTCCTATTTCAAATATCTGAGGAGTGGTAAGAGTATAAACTGAGGAAGATGGTGATACCAAATCACAGGTTTGATTCCGGGATGAATTAGATAACGTAGTCAAGGAAGAAGATGGGGAATGGATTCGCTTTTTAGGTGGTAATAGTTCTTCAGGAATAAAGAAATATCAAGGATTAAATAGTAGTAATGGTGGTAATATCAGAGATAGAGTCAAAATAACTGGTAGAGTAATAGGATCTCGTGATGAAATAGGTAATTCCTTAGCATAAATTGCTTGTACGTCCTTTAAATAAGTATTATTTTAGAAAGATGAGAATACCGGTGGAATCATATTATCGTTAGAGTTTTCTGAAGAGTTAAAAGAATTGCTTCCCAATGAAACTAGGAAATAATCTGATGAGACCGAAGTATAGTTAAGAATATTCATAGAGGAAAAAGCATCCTCAATATCGGAAGTAGAGTGGTTGGGAGAAGACATCGTTCTGTTTACAACCCAGTCGTAAATAACATAAGTTATTATGATATAATATAGTATAATAGTTATGTATCTTTACATACTGATCCGGAATGTAGTGGCACGGAGGACTTTGATGGCTAGAAAAAGAAATGTGGTTATAGTTAAGGTTTTGACCTTGTTCTCTATAACCATGGCGTTGATACCAATCTATAAATCACCCCCATTATTACAATATAGCAGGGTTCTAATCTGTGGTTATTACTTCATGGAAACAACAATCATAATCATAGAAAACGACCCAAAAGAGACGTTTGTTCAAAAGATACGTTATCATTCATTTCAAATCAGAGTTTTACAAAGGCAGGTCCCAAAATCTAGTTACATACAATGTGAATGATAACAAGTTTTAGCCATCTTCGTGTCCATTCCATGTGCCGTACTATACTCAATAACTGTAGATAACATGCTAAAAAGTCAACACAAAGGTTGAGTGAAATTCATAGGTTTGATATAACAGTTGATACATAAGTGCGTAGTGTAATAATTGTACAACACATTATTTTGAAAAGTGGTATTTGTATGGATCTTGGGGTCACGTTAATTATATACCCGTTATTTGTAATAATTGCAACGAATGCAATTATCGTAGTAACAGTGTATTACTGCGTTATTGTCTTGTTTTGGTTTGATTTGTTCTGATTGTCTTGGTCTAGTATAGTATAGTCTGGTTAAGAACATGCACACAAACAGGACTATTGTATATATATACCCAAATGATGTGCTATATTTTATAATATATATATATATATATATATATATATATATATATATATATATATATATATATATATATATATTGGCCTTAGTGTAGGTACTTGCCACAATACCTCATGCAATTCAAAATATAGTGTGTTGGTTACCTATCCGGCTAACGCAAAAACAGGATTCTCATCCCTGATAGATCTATTCCAACAAATATTCGCGTTCCACCATAAGTGATTAATGGTCCATGATAATGAGGGGGACTTTAACATAAATTAACTTAGCCATTAGTCGTAATGGTATATCAGAATTAGCATATAACTGTAAAAACCACTTGTATTCGTAATTTATAGCATGTATCCCCCTCACGGGTTTATGAAAACATTAAGAGATTAAAAGTGAGGCTATGAACTCACTAAGTCTTTGAAAAGTAATCACATTGTTATAAGATAAAACTGAGTTGGATGTAATAGAGTTTGTAACAAGCATGTATCCCCATCGTGGGTTTATAAAACATGTAATAAAGTAAAGGCTCGAGGTTATGAACTTCACTAGTCTTTGAAAAAGTAATCACTTGTTATAAGATAAACGGAGTAATGTTAAAAGGTTTGTCACAAGCATGTATCCACTCGCTGGTATTAAAATCATGTTTAAATGAGTAAAGGCGAGAGGTTATGAATCTCCACCTGATGGTCTATGTAATAAATATTCCAAAATGAAAGCTGACGATCTTATCACAATCTTAACCTACAGGAACTGGAGCCTAATAGATCCGTATTACCCTTAATCCGGATCTAATCAAGGATCGCCCAACTTTTGTATCAACAGCCACGTCAAGCAACCTGAGTAAATATGTCAAGTCTTAGAAAGATTGTACTTTAGAACTTTGGTTCTAAGAGTTATGAGTTTGATTCAAGAGTTTGGAATTATTGTATCACAGTTCGGGCCATCATAATTCAGAAGTCATTCAGTAAACGTTTGAGGAGCTAGGGCACTTAATACCAAGATGAAACCTCTTAATATGAAGCTCCCTAGTATTGTGATACGATATAATCGGTTTTAAGTGTTTTGATTAATATCTGGAAATGTTAAGCACGTCAAGCGTTAATTAAAGTTATGTCTTGTAAGGTTTTAAACATGTTTTTATACTTTTTCAAAATGTTACATTTTAGACCCTTGAGTTTGAAAAGTGGCAAAATATACCCTTGGGGTTTGCACTTTTACGAGTTTGGTCCTTTGACTTTAAAAGATATACAAAGTAAACCTTGCACTTTAAAAAGTGACATAATAGACCCCTGTAGTTATAACTTTGATAAAATGACATATTCAGCCCTTCTAGTTATTAATTTCAGAAAGTTACGATATATACCCCTTGCATGGATAATATTTACAAAACATGTCCAAATTGCCATGCAAGCTTCTTTTAACATTTCAATAGACATTTATAAGTTATAATAAACTAAAATATGAAGATTTAACGCAACGCAAGTTTAAAATAACGATTCGTTAAGCTAGGAAGCAAAACGGGTCAAATTAGGGTTTTAAAACGTAAACGCGCGGGTTTTAAGTTCAAATTCCTTCAATAATCAATAAAGTGGTTATTTTAACATTAGTTAAGCATGCTAGGATAGATTATAACAATATTTAACCATTATAACATTTAGTTTTAAGAAAAACATAAAATTAGGGTTTCGGGTGTACGGTTTTGGATCAAAATGGAAAATGAGCATGAATTGAGTTATGAAACTTTAACAAGAGTATATTTAGGATCATATGAACATTATAAGAGTGTAGGAGCAGAAGTAGAACATCCAGAACCTGGGTTTGAGCTTCAAGGAGCAAAAATGGTGGAAATGGGTTGTTTCGGGTAGTATTTCCACTCGTACGCCTTGTATCTTGTTCCCGGGGCTTCAAATCTTCAAAGCTTTGCTTGAATGATCTTCTTAGATGATCCTAGGATCTTGTGGAGCAAAGGATTGCTTCCATTGATGGGTTATAGAAGAAGATGTGGGGGATGAGTAGAAATGAGAGATTTAGGGTTCTATTTATAGTTGAAAACACTTAGGGCTTATGGTTTCTTTTATGATATGATGTTGGACACTTAGAGGGTCTATTATATGAAGTGTTGAAGCTATTAAGTGAGTTGTGGAGTCTAGGAATGTAGATTGAAGTGGTGGATGGTGTTGTTGCTTGCCACGGCTGTTTTGGACAAAAGGGGGGAGATGTGGCTCAATTTGGAGCTAAGGAAGGCAAGATATTTGTAGTAGAAGCTGAGTAAGAAACTTAGGAACACATGTGGGTGTGTTATTTTGCAAGGAGAGGCTTTAAAATGGGTCAAATTGCACAAGATTGGGACGCGGGTTTAATTGAGTCCTTTAGGGCTCGAACTCTTGTTTTTGGCTTATATTTCGCATACATTGATCAAGTAATGATAGATACATGTCCTTAAGGTTTGTATTAAGGATTATCAATGGAAATTTGCAAGTGGTTTAGGTTAAAATGGGTCAAATTTGATTAAGATAAGCCGTGGGTCATTTTAGGGATCGTTAGGGTTTCTTTGGGTTTTCAAGGCTTATAATTCGTGCATGCTTGATCAAATATGATAGGATACTGAACTTAGGCCTTGTATTAAGGATTATCAATGAAAATTGATTGGTGGTTTAAGCTAAAATTGGTTAAAAAGGAACGAGTAAGCCGCGGGTTCCATTTAGGGCTTGTAATGGATTATTAGGGTTTTCTAGGTTTCAATCTTTTGTTCATGGATAAGATAGAGATAGATAATGATTTGTGAAGGTTTCTTGTTTTGATTTCATGGAATCTTATGAAATGAGAATGAATATGGAATTTAAATGAAGTTCATTACTTGCTTTTCACTTGTACTTAATAGATTGTATGGAATTCCTTAGGAAAACAGAGGTAAAACGGCTATTTTGGATGTCATGCTTAATGACTTGTACATTGTGCTTTGAAAACTTGTACTTGACTTGGAGGGAGTTTATATTTAAATGAGATGTTATATTACTTGTACATATGCTTTAGTAGCTTTTACTTCCACTTCTAGAATATTATTCTTTATAGATTTAGGGTTTAGAGGTATACGTTAACGGTTTAAGCCCGTTTTTGATATACGTTGCGAATGCTACATTAATAGGTATATGTACTTTGTAAAAAGGATTTGATGATATTACTTGAATGTTATGATGTTTTCTTTGGACATATATGAAGACAAGATTGCAATAGATGGGTTTTTGCGTGAGCTCGTCTACTTAGTTTATGTAAGTTACATGACTACTGAGATATTGACAATGCAAGTAATGTAATAAAGCGAAAAAATTTCCCTGTACAATTATGATCATAGTAAAATAGGTTGATGAAAATTCTTGGGTTGTTATAATATACATCTATCATTTGATTGTTACATGGGCTTAAGCAGTTGGCTTAGTCGCGTGTAACAAGTTTATATTTTATTGTGTAGCTTTGTGTAAGATATTTGAAAGCTGCTTGAGCATCAGGTGAGTTTCATAGTCTCTCTTTTCACATCGCTTTTAAATTGGGATGGAAATGATGCAAATAGATTTGAAATGTTCTAATTACTGTGATTATGTGTCTTTATTTTGAAAGTGTATGGACTTTACTTGGCTATTGTATGTTACGTGCTAAATGCTTATGTGTATTTGGATCGGGGGTAACGTTCCTACCTATTTGTGATGATATCAGGATCGAGGGTAACGTTCCTACCCATGTGAAGTGACAGTTTTAATGGATCGGGGGTAACATTCCTATCCAATTGTTGATTACCTTTTTTGGATCTAGGGCATACGTTTTATGTTCCCCTGCTTGTTATGGTACAATCTGCTGTTAGCTTGTATGATAGTTAGTAATTGTCCTGCATGTTTGCATTCAATCACAAATTGTTAATACGCTTTGCCGCTTTCGTGCTTCCAGACCACACCCCCCTCCTGCTCACTCCCCCTCCCACTCGCGCGCACACCCCGCCATGGCGGGGAAACGTGAGGCGTTAACGAGAAGGGATCATCATCACAACCCTAGGTTGTCTATATAGGAGAACTTAATATGCATGAAATAAACAAAACATAGACACAAAGTGTCATGAAAATACCCAAAACAAATCGATAAATTCAAAGGCGTCTTATATTGAAGAAAAGGAGGTTCTCGCCAATATAAAGACATTCAACACCTAAGCAATTCAATAACCAAACATTTAATATCCAAAACAATGCAAACATAAACTAAGGGGATACTCCGGCAATGCAATCTAAGGTCTCTCTCTAGCCACTTCTCTTTATTTTATTTCCATGATGCTCACCTGAAAATGATGTTTAAACGTCAACATAATGTTGGTGAGAGTCATAGGTTTAAGACATGCTAATAACTCGCTTTGAAAATCACTATGATAAGTAAAACATAACATAGCAGGACGTACAACAACTATCATATAAGCTAACATGCAATCACATCAAACCATGTTGAGACGGTCACGCTCAACATCACAAACAAGGGAACGGAACGTGTCCCACGATCCACAAACAAGGGAACGGAACGTGTCCTATGATCCACAAAAATGAGATGATCACGCTCACTATCAACAATCCATAGCAATGAGATGGTCACGCTCACTACTAACAATCCACAGCAATGAGACGGTCACGCTCACTACTAACAATCCACAACAATAAGACGGTCACGCTCACTACAAACAATCCACTAAGCCTTAGTACGGTCATGCTCAAACAAACTATCCATAAACTCATTAGCTATAGTTTGCACTAACATACAATAGTCTCGTATAGCCCATGTCTCACTTAAAACACATTATCACAGTAAGTAAAACATTCAATACTTATAGCATCATTTTCACCCTAAGAAAACATAAGAAAAATGGGCTATGAAACTCACCTGATGCTTTGAAGCTTCCCAACACTGCAAAATTCTAAAAATCAAACAAACTCGTGTTACATGCGACCAAACCATTGCTTTTGCCCTTTGTAAATCATATGCTGGTGTATAAGGTGTTTAATTACCCTCATGGGTCACCACGACACCATGCCCAACCTTAACCAACATGTTTACACACTTTTCCAAAGTCTTACAATTTACCCGAAAACGCAAAATTTTAACCTCACTTTACCATTTTCTAAACCATACCTACTGAGCTTTATAAATTTTACCAACATCACAGGTCAATACACTGAGTTTTCTAACTCCATGATTGTTTTCACTAATTTTTTCACACTTAGTTGCCCAATTAAAATCATACTTTTTAACTACTCCAGTTTTGGATCTGATCGCCACATTAAAAAGTTTGGGAATAAAAAACCATACTTAGGCTCCAAATTCAGAAGCTCTCCTTTGGGGGGATTTTTAATATACAATAGACTAAATCCTGTAGGTTGGAAGATAATCCTAATTCAATTTTAAGTGGGGGGTTTTTTACCTCGTAATCTGACCCTAAATCTGACCCGATTTACTGCTTTGACCACTTTTCTCGTTACAAAACATTTGACATGACTTTCCGACCTTAAAAACTGTTCGAGGCGGATGTATGGAAACTAGATCTTGAGCTACACATAGACACTGGAAACTTAACAAAGCCTATTCCATCATTATATATCAGCCAAACAAAACCACAGCCATAAATTTCTGCCCTCTAATCAGTAAGAGTGTCACAGTTTGCTCACGCTGATGAGATCCCTAAGCTTGACACCCCATATGATCCTAATTGAACCCTAATTATTCGCAATACGATTAAACCAATTCAAAAATTTTAATTTACAGATTTTATAAACCATATTCATCATAATAAGTTTACATGATTAAAGATTGATAATAACAAAAGATTAATTTAAAAACATACCTAAACCTTGATTCTCTAACAGAACAAAAACCCTTAATTTAGTTTTTCTTCTTTTCTTTCTTGTGGTCGACCGAACTTCAATTAGGGAGGAGGAAATTTATTTTTGGGTTCTTTGATTTCTATATATATAGTGTAGATTAATTCTAATTGAGTTGTAGTAGGATTGGCTTTGTTTTTTTCTTTTTTTCCCTTTTCCTAGCCAGCCTTACACCCCATTTATATATAAGATTTTATATTTATCTATATATTTAATATAATTTTTTATTTTATTAATTACATATTTACTAACATTACTCTAAATTTTTATAAAAATCTAAAGCTTATTTGCGCATACTTTTTTGCGTAAACGCAATTTACTAGACTTTTAAAATAAACTACTTTTCATTTTCATTAAACCTAACTTTTCAAAAATAGAAATTTATATTTCTTTCTTATTCTAACTATTAAAACCCATAAAATTCTTATATTACTATCACATAATTACATATACGTA
Organism: Tanacetum coccineum; assembly: GCA_026074375.1. Taxonomy (NCBI): domain Eukaryota; kingdom Viridiplantae; phylum Streptophyta; class Magnoliopsida; order Asterales; family Asteraceae; genus Tanacetum; species Tanacetum coccineum. Next base: position 40,682 of record BQNB010012610.1, read on the forward strand.
ATAATACATACACGATAAATCACGAAAACATTTAAATCCCAAAAATTATTTCCTTGTCAACAAAAGTGAACGAAAGGAATTCAACCAAATTCTCCACCATTCCAATCTCATTGAGATGATCACACTCAATAGATTGATTACCAATTCCCACATAAACACATATAAACACACATGAACTCTATAATCAACTACCCTATACCTTGCAACAGATACATAAGTCAACGCTAATAGTTTGACTAACCTGCTCAAGTCATGGTTGTCACAGTATCCCCTCCTTTAGGAAATCTCGTCCCGAGATTTAACTAGCCGATTCATCAGCTCGACCAACAAATAACTGAGGATACTTTGACTTCATATAATCTTCGCACTCCCAAGTGAACTCAGGACCACGCTTAGAATTCCAACGAACTTTTACAAGTATATTACTGTCAATAATTTTGCCTGCCCACAAAAGGGTACGCATAGCAGCATAACCGCATAAGCGCTCCGAACGAAAATAAACATCCAACTACCTGAACCTCGCCCATCATCGAGGAGACTCGTCAAAAACCTTAAGTTGCGTAACAACGTCATTTACAACCTAGTCTCGCAACTCATCAAACAAGAACTGTCTTAATACCAAGTTATAAGTCGTTATAAAGCCCAACGTTTTTGAAGAATCGGCTCGACTTTGAGCTTATTCATAAAATAACTTTAACCAAAATCACACAAACACATCTAAGGGCAGACTAAGGTCTACAAGAAACCTTACGTCCCCAACTTTAACTAAAACTCCTAATGATCCCTTGCTCAACGAACAAGTGTGGATACATCAGTTTACCTGAAGTCCTAAAGACCTCGCTTCGAGCCCAAATGGACCTTAACTATCACCATTCTGTCTTTCATTTTTAAGCTCCTTAACTTAACGGTCACTAATCCTTACTACAGGTCCTCAAACATACGAAGAGTTTTGTCAACCTTAATCTCTTCTAATGGCACATGCAAACTAGCATCCGCCAAACATTTATTTAGGTTTGACACATGAAACGTTTCATGTACTCCCCTCAATTCTCCAGGCAATCTCAACCGATAGACTACAGGACCAATCCTTTCAAGGATCATACCTCGGTACTAACTTACCTTTCGAACTACGCCCTTCCATGACGTCACCTTTAACAATTCACGATTTCCAACCTCAAACTCCAACGGTTTGCGACTATTATTAGCATAACTCTTTTGACGGTCTCTCGCCGCTTTGAACTTCTCTTTTATCAACACCACTTTATCAGTCTTTCGTCATCTTGGAACCCAATTCAGGTCCAATCAAACTACTTTCCCCAACCTCAGCCCATAAAATAGGCGGCCTACACTTCCTTCCATACACTGCTTCAAACGGAGCACATCTTATGCTCGAACGGTAGCTATTGTTGTATGAAAATTCAGCCAATGGTAGATGAACATCCTAGCTACCACCAAAATCAATCACACATGCCCTAAGAATATCCTCTAAAGTCTTACTCATACGTTCACTTTATCCATCCGCCTAAGGATGTTAAGCAGTACTCAAATCCAATCGCGTCTCAAACACTTTCTGTAACGTCTGCCAAAACCACAAGGTAAATCATCCATCTCAATCTGAGTTGATTTTCACCAGAATTCCATTCCTTGCTATTATCTCATCAATATAAATCCTTGCCAACTTCACATCTTAAAATCTTCTTGTATAGCTAGAAGATGAGCCAACTTGGTCAGTCTATCGACCATCACCCAAATCACATCATACTCACTACTTTGACCTTGGAAATTTACTGATAAAATCCATGGTGATTCTATCTCATTTTTACTCAAGTATTGCAGCAAGCCAAACGTCATTGACATCACAGCTTTCACCACTTAAACAAATCCAACAATTGCTAACATAGGTAACTATATCCTTTTCTACACGTGGCTACCAATACATGTCTCCAAGGTTATAGTACGTCTTATCCACTCCCGGATGTACCAAGTACCTTGATGCATGAGCCTCATCCATTACTACCGTTCTCATCATTCCCTACTAACAGAACTCATATACGATCCATAAAGTACAAACTCTCGTCCTCCTTCTTTTCCTATTGTCATCTAATCCAAGAAGCTTTCTGCAGAATCGTTCTCTTGCTTGAATGCCTCACTTTGGGCTGCCAATTTCATTCCTCTTACTCCATACTGAATGGTCATAGCCATCGCTCGAACACGTCTAGGTTTCACTCGTTCCTTTCTACTCAACGCATCAACCACTACATCCGATTAATCGAAGCGCCACACAAATCATTCTTCAAAGTCTAGAAAGCATCTTCTCGTTCTGTGCCCCACTCATACTTTTGATTCCTCTCAGTTAGGGAAGTATGGGGTTTAACAATCTTAGAAAAGTTTGCGATGAAACATAGGTAAGTAACCTGCCAATCCTAAGAATAATCATATCTTGGATGGTGTCATATGTACTTTTCAATTCTTCACTGCCTCACACTAGCAACCTTAACATACAACTTCTCCTTCCTCAATAATTCTAACACTAACTTCAAATGAACTCCATGCTCCTCTTCTTAACAAACGAGACTGGTGCTCCTCATGAAACATGACTAGGTCGTATGAAACCCTTGTCTTGCAACTCTCGAAGTTGTTCAGACAATTCTTGCATTTCCAAGGGTACTAGACGATATCGAGACATCGCGACTGGCGTCGCTTCAGGAACTAAATCTATGCGGAACTCAACTTATCATTGTGGTGGTCATCGACAAGTCTTTTGGAACATATCAACAAAACCCTGTTCGACGGAAGTCTTCCTTCACTTCGGTTCATTACTTTAGTGTTCAATAGGTTTTTCGACTCCTGTGAGTACGTTTACCATGGAACCCGAAAGTATTCATCCCTTCCAATGGTATTCTAAACACCTTCTCATGAAATATATCACAACTTCCTCTTGGACAACCAGTCCATTCCTATAATGACATCAAAGCTTCCACGACTCCACGGTTTATCAACGAACTCCAAGGGTTACGACAATCGAATAGGATAACAAACGAATATCGAGTAAAGGCTAGAAATGCATTATAGCGAGATTCCCATCATATGCAATTTAGACGTGGATAAAAGGACATAAGAATCCTTTTAAAAGAAAGGATACGTTATGCACCGAGCGAAAAACACAACGAAAAAAATAAACAAGCGTACACGACAATGAAAACATAAAAAAATCAATACAAAGATGGAAATTCTTATACCAGTATCGCTTTACTGAAAGATCAAATTAAATAATGTTTTTAGTAAAAACGATTGTAAATTAAGAAAGTCACTTTAAGTATTCAAAAAATCATTTTAAATAATAAAATAAAATTGTCTTAAATTTAAATCTTATTAAAATTCCTTCTGGTTGTTATAAAAAAATCTAGAGCTGGTTATTAATGGTATATCGTACCTTACATATGAATGACTTTAAACCAGCTTTTTATATAAAATAAAATTATTAAACTTACTTAAAAATTTCCAATATCCTATTTGGATAGACCATTTTAAAACTTATTCTATTTACAAATATATTTGTAAATACAGTTTTTCTCATGACACTAACACATACTTCCAAAGGTGACTTTTATAATTAGACATCAATTATGAAATATGATACTCAAACAAAAGGCACCATAATACCAAAAGGGATCGTAAAACACCATACAGACTCTAACACAATTCTATTGTTTGAAAACGAAAGAAAATACCAGGATCCATATACTCAATATAAAATCAAACGAACTCGTACAAGAAAACTCATGCAAGACGTTGCGTACCCAAAAGAAAACGTAAGGTCTTATCCAAAATAACGATCAAGAGAGCAAACCTAAAAGCATCAACACTAACACTTCGCCAACAGGTTACGAAAACCAAGGGATATACAACCAAAGAAGTAATAATCCACACTAATATGTTAGGAACAATTAGTGCTTAAAAGAAATGTTTGATACTCATACGAGTAATCAATGCAACGAAAGAACTAACGAAATGCGCCTATAATCGAAAGAGCAGATTCCGAACAACCAATATACATCGAGTCGTCGAATAGGAAAAATCAGGTATCCTTACTAACAAAGTACGATGAAGGGATGCTAAGCTTAGATTTAGGAAATCCGAACAAACAACCGAGCAAACGAGCAACCTCTATAATAGCAATATTAGGTATCCACAAATACTAGATAGAAGGGAAACTTACTATCTCTACAACTCAACTTAACATATCCTCCAATTAGGGTAAGAGAATAATTCTCTACCCATACCACCATCCTTATCATGATCACACATATCAATAAAAAAACATATTACACTACCACCTTACAACCAAACACAAATAAATGCAATCATGGTCACAAGTCTACGTGTGTGATGCCTTTATAATTATGTTGGCCACCATAATTATAAGTGCCTCCTTTCACACGTGTACTTACTTCCAAGATTACCCATTTCAATCATAATTCACATATAAGCACATATACCACATTGCACATCTTAAACCACTCTAACTTAACACATAAAGGATGCTCCATCAAATAACTACTTACTTATATCAAAATAAAATCGAAACGACATAAAGGAACGAAAGTCTCGCAACAATTCCCAAAATACGAAATATCCGAAAGAAATAATCAATAACAACATGACGAGGTAAAGGACGGGATAAACTTATGCTGGGCCTCGCTTGGGTTTGACTTTGCCTCCGCAAGAATCACCCGACTCCGCGGGTCCAGCCCTATTACGCGCATCCGACAAACGATCAACTATCCTATCTCCTTCGGTTCCACAAGAGGCTCCTTATAACGCTTAAGTCCAGTTGGGAAAACAGTTCCCCAACGAGACTTCTTACGGGTGGGGGAAAATGGAGGGAAAACAAGCTAAAATACTAAGTATGGAATACATAATCATATCAGATAATGGTAGGAAAGTAACTAAAATGGCAACTTAGCAAAATACAAGATTATATAAGCTATGCAAAATGAGGGGAGGCGTGCAGTTATAGCATTAAACACTTAAGTACCCTAATGCGATCTAATGAAGACCCTAGGTTATAGTCTAGGCTCAACCACATACTTCTCTATAACCAAAGGCTCTGATACCAATCTGTCACACCCTACCAAGGCAGAAACGCGAGGCGTAACGAGAAAGGATATCATCACAACACATGGTGTCTATATAGAGAATACTAAATGAAACTAAAGTAACTGCATAAAGTAACAAAGTGTCTAACTATACCCAAATCTATGGTGTCTTTATTTATGAGAAAGAGGTCTCGTCAATAAATGACATGCAAAACATAATCAAACATTCCATGCATACTATTTATTCAAACAGAATGCATTAAAGAAACTCCATTTCCTACGGTCTCTCTAGCACTTCGATCATCTATAGCACATAGGCTCACTTGAAATTGATGCTTAAAATGTTCAACTTATGTTGTGTGGAGTCATAGGTTTAAGAACGCCAATACTCGCATTGATAATTACTGTGTAAGTTAAAACATAGATGCAGGACATACAACAATCTATCATACAAGCTAACATGCAATCACATCAATCCACATTGAGACGTTCACGCTCAATGGTCACAAACATCGAAACAAAACTACAACATGAGGTCGATCACGTACTTATCAATATTACACAACATTGAGATGGTTACGCTCAATACTTCAATCAACAGCAATGAGGACGGTCACGTCAATTTAACAATTCACATCCAATGCTTGAGACGGTCAATGCTCATGCACAACAAATAGGGAATGGACGTGTCCACGATCCACAACAATAGCAAGTAGCACATAACATACAATAGTCACGTATTAGACTGCCTTTCCATTTAAAAACACATTATTCAGTAACTAAAAACATTTAAACTCATAGCATCATTTGCCCCCAAGAAAAAATAAGATAAAGGGGCTATGAGATAACCTGATTGCTTTGCAGCTTACGCAAACACTAGCACAATTCTAAACAACATACAAACAACGTGTTTCAGCGGACCAAGCCTTTTCTTTGCCCATGTAACAATCATATGATGGATGTCTAATATGTTTAATTACCCTCATGGGTCACCATGACACCATGCCCAACCTTAACCAACATGTTTACATACTTTTCCAATGTTCAACAATTTACCCGAAAACGCAGAATTTAAATGTCACTTTACCATTTTTTAAACAACACCTACTGACCTTTATAAATTTTACCAAATCTAAATCAAGTTCTAAACGCGATCTAAACCCTAACTCTTGCACCATTAAAACCCAAATTAATTTACCACTCATCCTAATTATCTTAATCATCATTAAAGATCATACAAAATCTGAATTTTATGAAAACCCTAGTTCCACCATAATTAATGTTACATGAATTTAAAGAATAACTAATTACAAAGATTAATAAACATACCTAGTTCTTGCTCCTTGATTCTTGATAAAAAAAATCTTTTTTTTTCTTGGGGAGTAGGTTCGACCGGTTCTAGGGGAGAGGGAGGGGAGGAAAAGTGTTTTAGGATTTACTTTAATCCATATTTATAACTTAGAATCATAATTTGGAATCAACTATAGTTTCATTTTTTTCTTTTTCTTTTTTTTTTCCAAAATCCGAACCGAATGGCCCCCTATATATATATATATATATATATATATATATATATATATATATATATATATACTATATGTATATAATATATTTATATATATTATATACATTAATTTATATACTTACATATATACCATACATATTACATACTAATTTATTATATATATATATATACATATTTTATATATATATGTATTATTTTATTTATTTGTTTTATATTTGAATGTATATATATACTATATATATGTATGTATATTATTGTATTATATATGTAAGTATATAATGTATGTTTATATATATATGTATATGTATATTATATAATATTATATATATATATACTATATTTATACATATATATTATATATAAATCTGTATTTATATATTCTGTATCATTAATTTAATATATATATATATATATTTATATATATATTATATATTTATTTATATCCATAAATAATTATTGTATTACCTTAATTTTCATACAAACCTAAGATTATTTGGCATACCTTTTTGCTTAAAATGGAACTTTTAATAAACCTTTAAACATAAATAATTTTCATTTTATTTAAACTTAAAACTTTCCAAAAATGGGAATTTCATTTCTTTCATATTCTAACCACTAAAAACCTATTCATACCCTAACTATTACTAAAACATAATACGTTATACATATATAATACTTACACGATAATTACTAAACGCAAAACACGAAATCATTTCCTTGTCACCAAAAGTGAACGAATTAACTCCACTAATTCAACAAAATCCATTCCCAATGAGACGATCTACGTCAATAGGATTGAATATCAAAATATTAATTATCCCATAAAGAACATAATAAAATCGTATATAACATAAAAAAAACCATTAACCCTACATGCAAACGATACATAAGTAAACTATAGTTTGACTAACATGCCCAAGTCATGGTTGTCACAGTATAGACATAGTAGTCCATCAATTGATTGTTACATCGACTTGGGCATTTAGCCTAATCGAGTATAATACGTGTTTTATTTGTGTTTAGTTGATTTGCAAGGATTTGTGAAGTAGTTGTGCATCAGAGTGAGTTTCATAGTCCCTCTTTTACATTGCTTTTAAATTGGGATGGAAATGATGCAAATGGATTTGAAATGTTCTAATTACTATGATTATGTGTTTTTTTTTGAAAGTGTATGGACTTTACTTGGCTATTGTATGCTACGTGCTAAATGCCTATGTTTATTAGGATCGGGGGTAACGTTTCTACCTATTTGTTGTGATATTGGGATTGGGGGTAACGTTCCTACCCATGTGAAGTGACGGTTTAATAGATCGGGGGTAATGTTCCTACCTATGTGAAGTGACGGTTTAATGGATCAGGGGTAACATTCCTACCCAAATTGTTGATACTTGTTAGATCGAGTGACACGTTCCGTTCCTATGTAGTTGTAGTTACATTTGCATGCTAGCTTGTATGATAGTGTAGTAATACACCATACCTTGCAACAAATACATAAGTCAATGCTAACAGTTTGACTAACCTGCTCAAGTCATGGTTGTCACACACCAACCTTTGTGTTGACGTTTTTAAGCATCATTTGCCGGTGAGCATTATGAGGATCTTAAGAATAAGAGAAGTGGCTAAATAGACCATAGGCTGCATGCGGAGTTTAAATCTCTTAGTTTATTTCTCGTTTGATTGAATATTGAATGTTTGTTGGTTTGAACTGCTTAGATTTGTTTTGGTTGTATTGCATGTCTTGGTATTGATGTGAACCCCTTTTACTTCAATACAAGACGCCGGATATCTTTTATGTTTGTTTGGGTAATGACATTTTGTGTCCCGTATGTTTTGTTTAGTTCATGTAGTTTTCTGTATGGTGACACCATTGTGTTGTGATGATATCCATTCTCGTTATGCCTCGCGTTTCTGCCTTGGCGGGGTGTGACACATTGCATCATCATCTAAGGAAGAAGTATTATTACTATAATAAAAAGATTCAAGAGTTACCTCGTTTAACGATTGTGCCATGAGACAAGTTTCTTACTTAGTCTTTTCATCGTCTTCATTTTTCCTATCACTCCAAGAACACCCGACAAAAGCCTTTTGTTCCTCGTTCCGTGAAGGTTTTGAACAATCACCAATGAGATGATTCAGATCTCCGCATCTAAAGCATTTCGATCACTCTAGCCTTTCATTTCATCCCTTTTCCGAAATGACTTCTTTTTGTCACGTGGTTGTCTAATAAATCTACCCTTTCTTCTAAAGAACTTCTTGAAGTCCCTTACAACCATAGCATATTCTTCACTACCCGATGATGATGTTTCATCATCACTAGACTCTTTCTTTGCTTTTAAGGCAATGGACTTCACCTTTTCCCTTTTGCCTTTGCAAATCTCAAAATCCTTTTTCATGATTACTTCATGTATTTTGAGATTACCAATAAGCTCATCTAGAGCTAGTGATGATAAATCTTTCGATTCTTTAATCATGGAGACCTTTGCTCTTTACTTCGGATGAAGAGTGGTATGTGCTTAATTACACATACTATTTTCCATTAAAAACGGACTTAAATGACTAAAAACGTACCAAAAATACATTGAATTATAAATATTTATTTATATTACTTATCGATTTTCTCTAAATATTATAAAATTGTTATTAAATCCGGGGAATGAGATTTTTATGATTGTGAAAATATGTCGTCAACCATCACACCACTAAATTGTTTTGGGTAATTGTACAACGCGTCTAAACTCTATGCATCAAACGTAAAGATTGTTTTGGAATTGGATGATTTAATTGGGACATTAACTGGATTAGGTCGTGTGCGGGCATCATTGCATTTGCTGTGTGATCGAGTTTTAGTTTCTAAAGACTTGCTTGAGGTGAGTTCTCATAGCCCCATTTTTTACTGTTTTTCCGTTGGGGGAAAATGATACTCAAATGTGTTTTGAAATGTTTTGAATTGAACTGTGCGAAATGTGGTTTTGTTTTTAGGACAAGATATGTGCTTATGACTGTTATGTGAATATTATGCATGATTATTGGATCGGATGGGTACGCCTACCCAGTGTTATGAGATTATTGGATCGGATGGGTACGCCTACCCAGTATTTGTGTGATTATTGGAGCGGATGGGTATGCCTACCCAAGTGTGTGTGAGGTCCTGCCCTTTAGGTGCGTAAGTACCTATGTTGGAATATATTTGAGTTGATAAGACAAAACACGAATGAAATAAGATGGAAACAAAAGGACCAAAGTCGTCATTGTGGGATTCTACAAGATGTAGAAGAAAATAAAGATTTGGTCAAAAAGAGATAAAGATGAAGAGATAAAGATTTGGTCAAACTCATTAATATCTTTTAAATAGTTTCCATGTAAAGCCTTGACCAAGATTTGGTCAAAAAGAGATAAAGATGAAGAGATAAAGATTTGGTCAAACTCATTAATATCTTTAAATAGTATTCCAAGTAAAGCCCTTGACTCCTTATGCTATAAAAGAGAGGTCTAGACAAATTGACACATTTATATCCAGAAAAGTGTGTGTCTTCAATGAGAAGTCGACTAAAACAAAAACGTGTGCGTGTACTCGTTTTAGTTAGTTAGCATAGTTAGATAGTTAGTAGATGTGTTATAAACATCTATGTATTAGTTAGTTTAGCCTCAAGGATCATTTGATCTTGGGGATATAATGAATAAAGAAAACCTTGAAGTAACTCTGATTTCTGTTTTATTATTCGGACCTGTGCAAGTTATTAATCATTTACTATATCCCAAATAAGTCTTAATAACATCTAATAAGGGGTCATAAGTCTCTACATAAGTATCAGAGCCTCGTGGCTCTCGATATCTAGGATTTGTTCAAGGTTTTTGTTGGTACGACTTTAATGAAGAAAAGAAGTGATCGAAGTTTACTGTTCTGGAAAGGTTTTTGGGTTTTTAAAATGTTCCTAAAAGTTCAAAGAGGACTCGTATATTGGATTATTTGTTCGAATTGATTACAAAGAAGTTGTTTATGACCTATTTGAAGTCAAAGTGGAATTATTTTGGGTTTTGTGTTTATCATACCTTTTAGGAGAGGTAATTTGTCGTGCTTATAAACATTGTGAGAACGAGACTGACGAATCTATAAAGGTGTGTGATTTATTATTATGGTGGCCAATGCTCCGTATGCTATCACTTTAGATAATGTGTCTCATAGATTGAGGATTTTGTCAGAAGATTGTGATCTACTATATTTTGGTCTTGGTATGAGTGTCGAACGTCGCGTGATAAACAAGATATATGACACAAGTTAGGTTGTTCTACTTGAGCATCAAGTTTCGTTATACTAATTTTCTCATCAGTAATATTACATAGAGCCTACAGAATTGAAGATTTCAAGAAATTGTTTAACATATGGGTTTTAGGGGAAGCTTAATGTTAAAATATTTAACCATTTATATGCTAAACAGTCAAGTGAAAAGGTTTTTTGACTACTACTAGTCATTATTACTAACTGGGGCTAGAGTGATTGTCTACTACTCAAGTTCATTTTTCTGTTATTGTGCTTAATGGTGCTAATTAAGGAATAGAAGGCTTGGGAATTTTTATTTGTATTAAAGAAGTGTAATATGGTTCGTGTTGTGAAGATCGAAGTTGCATACTTTAGTCCCCGATTTGATGATGACAAAAAGGGGAAGAAGATTTGATGATTTGCAACTTGTAGATCCTTGGTAGCTTAAGGGGAAGTTTTCATTCGTATATTAACTTCAGGGGAAGTTCGTGCTTATTTGGTTTTGTCATTATCAACTAGGGGGAAGATTGTTGGGAATTATATTTGAGTTGATAAGAACGAAAACACGATTAAACAAGGATGAAACAAAAGGACCAAATACGACATTGTTGGATTCTACAAGATGTAGAAAAAAAAAAGAGTTGGTAAAAAGAGATAACGAAGAAGAGATAAAGATTTGGGTCAAACTCATTTAATATCTTTTAAATAGTTATCCATGTAAAGCCTGACCAAGATTGTGTCAAAAAGAGATAAAGATGAAGAGATAAATATTTGGTCAAACTCATTAATATCTTTTAAATAGTTTCCATGTAAAGACCTTGACTCCTTAATCTATAAAGGAGGTCTAGGCATATTGTTTATATCCAGAAAAGGTGTGTTCTCAATGAGAAACGACTAAAACAAAACGTTGTGTGTACACGTTTAGTTTAGTTACATAGATAAGATTTATAGATATGCTATAAACAATCTATGTATTAGATAGTTTACCCTCAAAGGATCCTTTGATCTGGGATATATGAATAAAAAAACTTTGAAGTAACTTTGATTTTGTTTTAATATTCCGCTGTGCAAGTTTAATAATCATAGTTATTAATATCCTAATGAGTCTTAATAACGAGCTGAAGGGGTCAAAAAGAATCTCCACAACATATGGAGAAGACCTAGCGTATGAAGCTAGTCTTGAACTGTTTGGTATATTATCACAGTCATTATAACAACTATATGTCTACTGTTGAAATATTTGGCACAACTTTAAGGATTAGGTCAAACTTACGATCTCAACCAACATAATTGTTTGTGTTTTTTCGAGTATCATTTTTAGGTGAAGTGAAAGCAGAATAGTTTGGTGATTGTGACAGCAGATTGATCCGCCCAAACTAACACATATAAATATATATAATATATTAATACGTAATAATAAGGAAGATAATCAATAATAGTATAGTATAGTATTTTCCGTCGGGTTCTAAAAAATCGCTTTTAACCAAAGCAACTATCAAAAAACCTCCCGGGTTGTTTCCTCGGCGAGAAGTGAATGGAAATCTACGTTCAAGTTGTAAATCGAGCTTGAATAGCATAAAAGTTTTTGGGTTTGGTTTTCTAAATCTACTAAAAGGGAAAGCATATAAAAGGGAAACTAAACTTTTGGATTTAAACTATTTTTAAACTAATATTAATTTTAAGATTAAAAACTACAAGATTATACTAAAATTGATCTAAAAGATATAAATGACGAAAATGCTTGCTAAGTGACGTAAAATGTTCATTAAGTGCGGGTTTTAGGTTTAACGAATTAAAATCCTTCGAAAACAAATTTCAAGAAATTAAATGACAAGTAAAGTAAAGTGCTTTTTTAAAATAAATGACAAGTATTTAAATTGCATTAAAAGTAAATGACGGTATGTAAATTGGAAAATTCTAATGACTATTAATTTTTTAAACCTTTTTAAACCCGCACCTAAATTCCAAATTCCTAATCACTTAGGCAAAAGCCACAAGTTAACTACCTCACTAATTATAACAAATAAACTAACAACAATCATAAGATAAAACATAAACATTTTTAGCTAATAATTCTAAACTACTAATATTAAAAAGGGAAAAAAATGGTTAACCAATAAGAACCGCAAATGATAAAAACCACCTGACTTTCAAACTGATAACCAAATAAGTTTAACACTTTAAAGCTTAAACTTTACTAATTAGCAAAATAAAGGTGTTCAACTTTATCTACTTAATTTATATCATAAAACTATAAAGATCAAAACTTTATCTATTATTTACCTTATACAGACCCTTAAGCCCGGCCTTAGATTAAAGAAGATGGAAAAAGAAATAAGCATGAAAAGTTAGAACAAAATAAGCTAATAAATAAGATGAAAACATTAGATCTAAATCCACCCCGAACTAAGGGTTCAATCAAGTGAACTGGGATCGGGTATATTTAAGGAGTTTAGATCTAAGATAAAATAAGCTAGAAGTAAAAAGCAACAATAAATGCTATAAAATAAGCTAAAAATAGATCTATTATTTTTTAGATCTAATCCAAACACCGAAACCAAGGGTGTTCAAACAAGTGTGTTCAATCAAGTGAACTCGGATCGGGTATGATTAAGGATTGGATCTATAAAAAATAAGCTTGAATAAAAATAAGCAATCAAAAATAAGCTAAAATAAGCTCATTCGAAAAGCTCTAAATTGAAAACAATATAAAATAAGCTAGTCTAAATAAGCTATGAAAGTATTTTATTAGAATATAAGCTTAAGAGATCGGATCCAAAAATAAGCTATAAGCAATAGCTTATTTGGAAATAAGTAAAAGAAAATGAGTAGAAGAATAAGCATAAAAATAAGCATTAAGATAAAAAGCATTAATAAAACCAACCTTAATAAAAAGCATCTTCATTTATAAAAAAAATAAGCCACCACAATAAGTTGAGAATAAGCTAAAAGCTTTTACAATAAGCAAATCTAAAATAAGCTAATTATTCTACTCCAAAATTAAAACTACACTAAAATCTAACTAAATTCTCCCTAAAATTACACACCAAATGAGCTGATGCGTGTCTTTATTTATAGCCCAAATAGGTGGGGGCAATTTCGTCATTTCAGGCCTCCATCCACTTATATTGCTGGATCTAGGGGTATTTTGGTCATTTTGCACTCCACCAACCGCCTCATTATTGCACACGCCTACCTCGTACTGACTGCTACAGTACCTCGGACTGACACACGCCAGTGCCACGTGTCACCCTCTGATTAGTCCAGCCGTCATCGCTACAGTACCTCGTACTGCTACAGTACCTGGTACCTGTACATCTGACACCAATCATTAGAAGCGCCACGTGTCACCCTCTGAGTGGTGCCACGTGGCATTTTCATTGTTCACCCCCGTCGTTGGTCAACCGCCGGTCAACCGCCGCCAGACCACCGGTCAACGGTGGTCAACGACGACGGTCAACGGTGGTCAACGGCGGTCAACACCGCCGGACCACCGGTCAACGGCGGCGGTCAACGACGGTCAACGGTGGCAGACCACCGTTGACCACCGCCGGACCACCGGTCAACCACCGGTCAACGGTGGTTGACGGTAAGTCAACAGCCGGGCCGGGTCAGGTATTGGGCCGGACCGGGTCAGGTATTGGGCCGCAGATCGGTATTGGGCCGGGTCAGGTCGGGTCTGGTCGGGTCATGGGTCGGGTCGAGTCGGGTCGTGGGTCGGGTCGGGTCTTGAGGGAATAAATCCCTTACAAGAATCGAACTCGGGACCTATTGGTCATGGTTTTAATGCAACCACAAGTTCCAGCTGCGCTAGAGCAGCATTACATGAATGTTATGCAAAGATTAATATATAACCCTTATTTGGCTTGGTTTGGTAATTTATAACTAAAGGTTCAAACAGGGACAAAAAAGGATCAAAATAAAAAGGTTTAAATATAAAAGGCCGGTACCGTTGGACTCGTTTTTTCGTGCTCTTTCCAATGGTGTGATCGAGGAATTTTCACGACTTCGTTTCGACCTCGATAAATGTGAAAACGTCGTCGAAAGTCACCCGAAAATTACCGTTTTTGCTTCGTTTTCAATACTTTTTACCTGTAAGACATAAAAACACAATACAAACATATTTGCAACATAATTATCTATATTTTAGTGTTTTTAGTCCTTTTGTAGTGTTTTACGGGGTACAAAATATGTATATTTTGGCCAATATCAAATCCCCCCACACTAAACCATCGCTGGTCCCTCACGCAATGTAAAAACAATACCCGAAAATAAATAACTTTATCCCCTTTTAATTTATGTCCCCCTCACAATCAAACAAGAACAGAAAAGGTCCATCAAAAGGTTCAAAAATCATTCAATTCGCAAGCACCCCTGTTTTAACCACTTATTAAATAATAATAACTAAGATAATAATTTTTATAAAACTTATTTTAAAAGGCTTAAGAATAGGAGTTCGTCATCCTTGGCTTTTCACAATCCCCAAACTAAGCTTAAAATGAAATCACTGCTAAGTACAAGTTAGGATGCTAACACTACTCATATTTGTAACTTGTAAACTTTTCACTCCCGACAATTATTAATTATTAGGTGAATGTGCTATTTCGAATTTCAACCATGGATCAACGTTATTCAAAAACTATGTTTCACGTTCCACCCGAGAAGATTGATTTTGAAGGCGATAAAATCATCCATGTAGCGATTTTCGTCTCGCCATCCCAACCTCATCGGCTAAGTGACCGGGCTTTTGACACCTCACGGAGACTAGTATCGGGACTCACGGACCTTCGGTTTCAAAATCTCTAAGGTTTTCCGTTTACACATATTATTTGAAAAATTACAATCATAAAACGAATTAGTCTTAGTGCAAAAGTATATTTAAATTTAATAAAAATAATTTTCCACTTACTAAGCAACATAAACTATTAAACCTCGGTCCTTTAGAAGGCTACAACATCGGCCACGCCTCCGACACGATGTAGCAAACATATTTCGACCTCGGCTTATTATCATTATTATATATATTTTTTATTTATTTTTTTTTTTTTTTTTTTTGCTATAATCATAATATATCACCGGTGCCTTTTATCTCGAAGCCACATCGATAGCGAGTCGACAAGAGGTTATTCTACTTATTACGACACCGGCCCCCACCTTATATGAAGACTTCAACATCGGCCACGCCTCCGACAAGATGAAGTAATCTGGCGAAGATATTTATTCTACTTATTAATTATTTATTTATTTATTTGCAACATTAATCGAAGAGAAAATACATTTTTAGAAAATTTAAATATAAATTTGAACTAAGACTAAATTTATTGATATCGACTACATTCTTTATTCAAAAATAGTTGATTTAAGTCTAATTTTCAAAGATAGCACGTATTATTAGTCAAATTAGAAGCTTACGGGAGGAAAAGCGACAAATTACATACATGAGCTCTTAAGATTTCCAAATAATCCTTGTTTAGCATCCAACTTCTACTTAACACTATCATTTTTCGTTCTTTGCAAAATTTTAAAGTTAAGCAAACGCTAAGTCTAAAAAGCTAAGGGGAAAGCTAGAGTTTTAAACTCGGTCAAATCAAAAGCTACCTAATTCTACGGGCCTACTTATTACTATATATTTATTTTATTTTATTTTATTTTAATGGCTAAAACGGGTTTGCACGGGACACAGCAAGGCACAGGTATGATCACATTTCGATAGAAATCCCCCCACACTTAGAATGGAACATTGGCCTCAATGTTCAAAAATATCGGGTTTTACCCCCACACTTAGGAATGAAAAAGGCAAATGCAAAAAATTCCAAGTGTGAAAAGGGAAGCACAATAATATTCATGATCAGGATTAAGGATTCCAAAATAAGCAAAGATCGAAGACCGGACGATTGGAGGATTGAAAACGAGCACGGGTCTTCATGATCTTAAGGAATCCTGCAAAAAACGATACCACAAACCATAGAAAGAAGCACGCCCCCACACTTAGGCTATAAAATCACACGCTTATTTATTAAGAAAAGAAAATAGAAAGAAGAAAAGACACGGGTTGCCTCCCGAGAAGCGCTTATTTTTGTTAACCGAGTCTTGAGCCTGACTCGATCCCCCACACTTGAGCTTGGTCAAGGAGGATAGAAATGGAGATACGGGACATCCAAGTGAGGAATGTCCCCTCCAGAAATCATCATCGGGCTTTCAGAAAAATCAAAAGTGATTTTGGCCCGATGAGATAAGAAAGGAGAAGAGAAAATACCAGGTTTGAACACTTTGTCCTCGTTTTCGGATGAAAACGGGAGCAAAAGGTCAAACACTGGACAAAGGGTGGGTTGGGTGGGCAAAAGATTAGGCATAAGAACATCGTGTTCAGAAATGTCACCCACCACTTTCTTAGTAACAACGCCCGCATCGGGTTCAAAATTAAAGCAAATCTCAACATCCGGTGGTTCCGGAGGAGGACGGGGAAGAGATGGATCATCAAAATGATCAAGAGAAAATGACTCATTTTCGGGAAGGGGAGGGGAGTCATTGCTAAGCAATTCTTCAAGAAAACGAATATCCCCTTCCGAGTCATAGTCGTCGATCTCAATGCCCGGTGGCATCGAGTCATCGGAAGCAAGAAATAAGTCGATCTCCTCCATAAGAGAGTCACTATCCTCAACGGGGATAGGAGGTGGAGAGAGAGACTCGACAATCGTATCAGCAATTTCAGAATTACGTTCTTCCGGCGGTCGTGGAGATGAATTATCATACGACAAATTCTCAGCAAGACGAATTTCTTCCTCAGGTTCCGAGTCGGTATCAACAACTCCCGGTGGAATTGGATCGGTATGAGCGAGTTCACCGGAGAACTCCTCGAGAAGATAATCAAACTTAGGAGAAGAATCAATTAAAGTATCACGGTTAAGCAAAGATTCGATAAGATAAGACTCGGCATTGAAACAATGTGGATCTATCTTAGTAGAAATGATTTCTTCATCAAAAAGAGGGTTCGAATAAATTTTGAAATTTTCTTTAGGAACGTCCTCATCAGAAAGTGACTCGTTGTCACTAGAGGTGAAATCGTCTTTTGAATCAAAGAGAGGATTCGAGAAAGACGATCTTTTAAAGGAATAGAATACTCATCGTCATCATCGTTCATCCTCGTAATTGTAACGTCGCGAAGATTCGGGAGTATAAGTACTAACATTAGCCGCCTACTTTCGTTGAATTACCATTTTACAAAATGATTGCGCCATGTTGAGAATTTCATTATGTGACTCTTCTAGTTTATCCCATATAACGTGCACATTACTTATCCTTTGTGATTAAGGTCTTCTTGATGGTTTGATGATGCTGCGAGGGGTTGGACAATTAACCAGAATTTAGTTTTTTTTGATTTTGAGAATTATTTTCAAAGTGGTTTTGATTCATTGGTTGACATTGAAAACTTTCATGAGGACCCCCACAGTTTTTACAACAAAGATATTGTTGATAAAACCTCGGTGAATTTTGTGGATAATAATTATCATTAAAGTTTTGATTGTAGCACGTTCCGCTCATAGACAACGGGACTCGTGAGGTACAAATCGGAACGTAGTAATGATTGTACTTGATAAAAATCACAAGAGTATGTCTGGGGCTGTGGAGGTTGGTTGAAGAAGTTCAGTGTTTCATTATAAGAATAAGGATTTGGGTCATAGACAAACTCATTTCCGGATCCTACATTGCTACAGCTCGGACAGTTTCCACCATTAAACGGACCTCCACACCACGAGCAACCAAAATAGTTATATGAAGACATGTTGAAGAATTAAACGGATAAGAGGGTAAAGAATATAAGAATTAAATGAATAAGAGGATAGAGAAGATTATTTTTGAAATTTTTTATAAAGATAATAAAAATATTTTTGGTATTTGTAATATTTATAAAAGAAAATAAAAATAAAATAAGAAGAAAAAATATTTTTGGATTTTTATATTTTTTATAAGAACGAAAATAAACTTTCCGAAGAAAGGATCTTCAAGGCTCGAACACAAACAATCCCGTAAAAATCGCTACACCTCTCCCCGGCAGCGGCGCCATTTTGATATAGTCGTTTTTCAACGCATCAAATAAACCCTCGGATATATATATATATCTTATATTACATATACGAATACGTAAGCTAAGTATTCAATACATAATTATTCTTCGGAAAGAATAATAATAATCCAACACGGTATCTGTTTTTCCTCAGCGAGAGGGTAAAAGGAAATCTTCATTCAAGTTGTAAATCGACTTGATTGTCCATTCAAGTTTTTGGATTTGGTTATTAAACTATTTTAATACAAAAAGTTAAACTAAAATTAATTTCATAAGATTAAAACTACAAGATTAAACTAAAATTTATCTAAAAAATATAAATGACAAATATGCATTAAAAAGATAAAAATGACTAACATGCTTAAAAAGATATAAATGACTAATATGTTTGCTAAGTGACGTGAAAAGTTCCTTAAGTGTGAATTAAGGTTTATTAACAAATTAATTTCCTTAGAAAAGATAATTATCTCACAACGTTGGTTTATTTTGACAAGAATCTCTTAAAAAGATATTTATTACTAGATGTCTAGTTTGACTATTTCTCCGGCTTTTGCCCTTTGAAACATTCAAACTATAAATCTCAATAATCGAAGTTTATTTATTAATTAAACCTTTTTTTTCAAATCCACACTTAATTCCCAAATCACTAAATCACTTAACTAGCACTAATTAAACTACTCGCTACTCATAATGATTAAACAAACATAGCTAAACATTTTAAAAATAAGCTATACTAATCAATTGAAAAAGGATAGAAAATTGAACCGAATTGAAGAGCCGCAAGTAAACAATAACCACCCGATTTAATAAGCTAAAGAAAATATTCAAATTCTATCTAGCTTATTAAATCCTTAAGCTTCACGCCTCATGAGTTGACCGGTACCAAAAACAACACAAACACAACAAATTGTTAAAACAAAACAGTTTATTACAATTACTAATTTTCACTAAATCTGTTATATTAAACTACAAAGCTCATCAATTATATTCACAAACCAAACGCAGACCCAAACACTAAACACAACCCAATTAAAACAATGCAAGCCCACAAGCAGAAATTAGATGCAGGCCCAGGTGCAACACAAACCCAATATAATGGATCCATCAAATTTGGGCTGAATTTTAGTAACAGGTTTCAAAAGAAAACTAGAACAAACTTAATTTGCACTTAATACTACATAATAAGCCAAAAATGAATTAAGCAAGCAAGAGATTCTAAATCAACTTAATAAGCATGAAAGACCAATAAGCAACTAGAAATTAGCTTTTATCCTCACAACTTAAAGAGATTTATTAAGCTAAAACGAGATCTAAATTTTTGCTACGAAATAAGCTAAAAACAAAATGAGCACTTCAATCAAATCAATGAGTCACATAAATATGATTAAGGACTACAGATACAACAAGCTAGCAACCAAACTTTAATCTAATAAGTACTAAACCTTAACATAAGCTAACACATCTTCATTTTGAATTAAATCTAAGCAAACAAAACTTAATTAATCTAATTAACTAATCGAAAAGCTAAAACAAATAAGCCAAATGAAAATTTAAGCTAAACCGAATCAATAAGCCAAATAAATTTGGAATGAAATAAGCTAAAAAGCTTTATCGACAAAACCTCAACCAAATATGCTTAAAACGAAGGCTTATGTAATCTATCTAAGCTCGAATGAAATCCAATAAACTAATAACAAGCTTATCAGAACTAACAAAGAGCTTTTGAAACAATAAAGAGCTTAAAAATCAAAATAAGCTCTTTCTTAGCTTATTATAAAAACTTTAGTTCAAAACTTGTTTAGGATTTAAAAGTGTGAATCCTTTAAGCTTATGAAAAGCTTATTTGATTTAAAGACTTAAAACCGAAAAGAAATTATGAATAAGCCAGATAATAAGCTCAAGAGATAGGAGAGCTTATTCTAAGAATAGTTTGGAACAAAATTTAAACAAGACAATAAGCATTTTATAACACAACATCTTCATTAAGCAAGTAAAGATCTTACAATATCCAAAATAAGCTGTTGAAACAACTTTTACAAATAAGCTCAGAATTACAAATAAGCTAAACTTGAGAATAAGCTAAAAAAACTAAAGAGTAAAACTTTTAAAAATCTAATTCCTAATGTTTTCAAATTGAGGGCAGCGAGTCTCTTTTATAGCCAAGTCCAGGGGTTGTTTGTGTAAATTTACCCACACTGACTCAATGATTGTACCAATCATTAGTACTCAAAGTACCACCTCGTATTGCAGCAGAGATCCACCAATCTAATTGCTTTGGCCAGCGAATAAATAATCCAATCTACCAATCTTAAAACTCCACGTGGACTTCTATTGCTACTTAAAACTTACGCCAATTCTCGTCCTTAGATCATTGCAATGTAAATGAAATGAGTTGCAAATTTTTCCTTCCACGTGTTGTATTTCTATTTGTTCTCCATGGCCTAGTGCCCCATCACATGACACAATTTGATTTAATTATCAGGCATGTGAGGTGATTTCCTGCTTTGTTTTTGCCTTCTTGGAACTCTCTTCTACCAACTCAGTTCTGTAGTCAATAAAGGCATTCACCCTTTTCATTGCTTTGTCAAACAATCCTTGAATATTGGCAAAAGGACTTTGTTCTTCAACTTTTGGGCTTCCATCCTTCCATGTTTTTCAATAATGTACAAATAATACTCCTATTGTTGAGAATCCTTGGTTGAGTGGTATGTTCCTCTTTTCTTTTACTCTTTTTGCTACAAAGTGCTTTCTTCTTTTCTCTAAGAGTTGTACAAATAATCTTTGCTTTTCTGCATTAGACAACTCTTCTTGCTCTTGTGCTTGCAGTTTTTGAGCCAATTCATGATCAACCTCAATCTTAGCCTGAATATCATCCCATTCTTTAGTCAAACAACATGGCTTCTGTCTTTTTAGCTTTCTCTCTTACAAGTCTTACTTCCTCATCAAATTCAGCTTGTAACTTTGAAGCAATTTCTCATCAAAGCCTAGTTAGTTCTTTTTTCTTCATAGGCTTCTTAGGTTCTACCATTTTCCCTTTGCCTTTGTCCTGAACATTTACCTATGATGGTTTTTGTGAAGAAATTGTAGTTGTTGTTGTTGTTGTTGTTTATACATGGCTCTTGAAAAACAATCCATTCCTTGGATTGGAATTGTCGAGGTTGTTGTAATCAGTACTATCCATTGTTTGAAGCACTGACAGCACTAACTGGTACACTTGGCTCTTTTATAACATCCCCTTTTTCCTGAACTTTTGCACTTTTCAAAGCTGCAAGTGCTTGAGCCAAAGTAACTTCATCAACACTTAAATTCACATCTTTAGCAACAACTACTTGTTCTACCAACACCTCATCACCAGTCAAAGTACCCACATCAAACATATCATTATCATCATTAACTAGGGTAATGTCTTTATCAGTATCAATATCATGAATCCTCCTCCTTTGTTTGGATGCATCCTCACCTAAATCTTCTTTATCTCCTGAGGATTCTACTCTTCTAGATGAACCAACATTGTATAATCTTTTAAGCCTATGAGTTCTTGACTTATTCTTCCTCTCTAGCTTCTTGACACTCCTTTTTCAAACTTGCAATCTCATTAGCTTGAGTAGTCTTTGTAGTCTCCAAAGCAAGAACTCTTGATTGTAAAGTTGTACATAATGCCATCAATTCCTGAAGTTTCAGACTATCCTCACCACTTAGAAGTGTGTTACCTTTTACGAGCAGTGGATCGTTGGAAAGTTTAGATACATTATTAGACCTAGTTTGAGCAATTATATCCCCCATGGTTTCTTGGCGCTTGGGACCACCACCTGAACTAGTTCCTGGGGAACTTTGTTCATTAGGTGTTGCCTTAGATTAGGTCTTATCTATGTTACCACTGTCTTGCTTTGCTTCTAAGCTAGAAGCAATAGTGGCAGCCCTTTCCAAACTGTCATCCATCTCCTCATTGACAGCCTCATCTGCTACATTGGTTGTAGGACCACTAGGCTGAGGTACCTGAGTATCCTTTTTCTTTGGTCTCCTAGGTTTTTGAGTCTTTTTGGGTTGAGATGTTGATGGTTGAATAATGGTAGGTGTGTGATGGGGATCAGTTGGCATTGTTGAACCTTCACCCATTTCTTCTTGATTGTGTACCACCATGGTTAAAAATAAGGGTGTGACTCTGCCAGAAAATCCTTTTCCAATCCTTCTCATATTCCCAAATATCTTCTTAGTGTGAGAGGGTGCAATATATATTCTGTTATGAGCAGGTATCCCTTCAAGTTGTTTATCCAAAAAGAGTTATATAAACCTTAGATACATCAAAAAATTTCAAGACACATTATCCAAGTTCTTCACATACTTTAAAATATGTACTATTGAAAAGTTTTAAACCTTCAGGATTTTGTATCTAAACAATAATTGCAGAAGGCCTATAAGTGCTTACTAAACCGTCATTCCATGCAGTAGTCCTTAGAACTTAGGCATTGCATAATAGTATGAATTAGGAATATTCTATTGTAGTGGGAAAAGAATGCCTTATAGAAAGTAAGCTTCTATGAAATTTTCTCATACCCCATTAATGTAAGTTGTTCAAAGACGGTAGCATTGGGTAGACAATCAACACCATCAGCATCTTCTAATTAAAGATCTTTTCTTACAATCGACTCAGTAATGATGATCTTCTTTCCATCCACTAGGGCTTGTAACTGTACTTCCCCATTGATAGTTTTTTCCTTGACAGTAGCCCAAAATTGTTCAAAAATGCGATGAACTATATATACTGAGGTTTTTATTTTTTGGGGGATCCCCCCCCGTTAGTGCATATCTTATAGGATTTGCATTCAGAAAATCCACTATCTCTTCAAACCCTTCACTTTCAGCAAGTTTAGCCAAAAACACGACCATGTTGTGAGTATCAACAAACTTTAGGGTCGTCATCATGTTGTGTTTTGATGATGAATGATAAAATTAAGTTAGGGTTTGTGATTAGAGAGTATACAAAAGTATGAAATCGATTAAATGAGTGATTGAAATCCTTAATTGAAGAATTTATGAAAATACCCTCAACAGCATTAATGTTCACCAGCAATTGTAAGTTTATGCCTAGCAGCATTAAATTTCAACAACAGTAGTAAGTTATGCCTAGCAGCATTAACTTCCATTATTAGTAGTAAGTTATGGGTGTGTTTACACATTAACTCCAACAGCAATAGTAAGTTTTAATGCCTAGCAAGCATTAACTTCAAATTTAGTCTAAACACTATGTTTGATTTTTTAATATCTCACTCTCTTTCTATTTTTCAACTTACTATTTCTCTCAATTCTTTTACTCACCAAATTCACTCTGTCTGTTTTTATTTTTAACACAGGATCTCTTTCTATTTTTTATTCTCACAATTCTCGGCTCAATTCTGTATTTTGTGTTATCAGCGAGTTCACTCGGGAAAACTCTGGCGCGTGTTCTTGTAGTTGCATTATTGCTAGCGCGGGCGGTGACGTGTGGCTATGTTGGGCCACATTGAGGTCGAGAGAGTCTGACAGACACCGTGTAGGTTCGTTATTAATCTTCTCTCGTCACTACAGGTCGAGTAGTCTCTCAGGCGTGGTCGTAGGAAGAAACAACCAAGAAACAAGTAAAACCAGCAAGCCATAGCTATAGTTTATACCAAAAAGTATTAACTAACAGCGTATTAAGTATAACCACAGCACTAATTATACTTAATAGTAGAAACTTTTAATGACATGAATATAGGTACTAATCATAACAAAATTCTACAAAAACGTAAAGAGATAAAAGATTTAAGGATTTAGCATTCCCAATACAAGCAATCAAATAATGAAAACCTACTTACATCTAAATATTTTGTAAGTAAATCTACAACATTCCTTGTCAGTGTGGATATTTTGACCAGTTTGAAATCTACTTTTTTTCATTGCAATCCCTAATAAATGATATCAAAATCTATATGCTTGTTTTGAATGAAAAACATACTTTTAATTATAGAAAATAGTACGTCGTTAATTGTCAAAAAAAGATCTGTATCCATAAAATTATACCCATAATCAAGTAGTTTGAGATCTGAATCTAAAGCACTTGTCCACAGCAACTTGATAGTCAGCACATATTCACTATCTATTATGGAATTTGCAACACTGTTTGTTTCTTGGCACGTGCCCTGAATAGTCTACATCCAAGAAATTGAACAACCTCCTATTGTAGACATCCCTAACCAAACTTGCTCCAGCATATCACTATCATGTAGTTACCAAATCAAAAAAGAATCTTTTGGATACCAAAGCCCAATTTTAGTTGACCTTTTAAGTACCAAAATTCTTTTTACACATGAAATGTGAAACCTTTGATTGACTTGGATCTAGCACAGACACCACACAACTTGATTTTAGGTCTGAAGAGGTAAGAACATCAAAACCAATCATTGACCTATACATATGAACATCCACTTCATTCGCCATCTTCATCGCTTGACCAAAAGCTTTTTGATTTCCATGGTGTGTTTAGCATCTGATCTTCTGTAAAACCAAATTGATCCTTTAAAATTTCACCAACATATTTATATTGACTAATAAATATGCCATCCTTCTTCTGCTACACTTGTAATCCTAAGAAGAATGTAAGTTCTCCCATAGAATTTATCTGAAATTTTTCATTCATCAACTTCTCAAATGCAATGAACAACTTCTTATTTGTTGAACCAAAGATGATATCATCCACATAAACATGGACCATCAAAATATTACCTTTGTACCTTTTGATGAATAATGTTTTGTCAAATTTCCCTCTTTAAAACCCATTGTCTAACAAATATGTTGACAAGGTTTCATACCAAGCTCTAGGAGCTTGATGTAGCCCATACAATGCTTTTTCAACTTTGTATACTCTATCAAGAAAGTCTGGATCTTCAAATCCTAGTGGTTGAAATACATACACTTCTTCTTCAATCTTCCCATAGAGAAAAACACTTTTTACATCCATTTGATACACCACAAAATCTTTAAATGAAGCATAAGCTAAAAATAGCCTTATAGCATCAATTCTTGCAACAGGGGCAAAGACTTCATCATAGTCAGTCCATTCTTCTTGTGTGTACCCTTGAGCAACCAATCTTCCTTTATTTCTTATCACAATTCCCCTTTCATCCATTTTCTTCCTGAAAACCCATTTAGTGCCTATAGCCCTTTTTCCATTTGGTAAATCCACCAAAGTCCAAACTTCTTATAACTTGAATTGTAGAAGCTCTTCCTGCATAGCCTTTATCCAGCTTGGATTTTTCAATGCATTAATTACCTTTTTGGGTTCTTCCTATGATAAAAAGCAAGCAAACAAGCAGTTTTGAAGGTCTTTATGGTTTGTTCTTTGTTGAATAATACTAACAAACCCATGCTCCTCCAAATTCTTTGACATGTTTCTTGTTTGTGTAGCCGATTGAAAATCTCTAATCACTTAATCAAGAGGATGATCTTTATGAATTATTGTAGTTGGATTAGGACTGACTTGGATTGTTGTATTCAAATTGTTCATGTCAGCCTCTACATCATTATCTTGATCATCACTTGAGAGGTCAAATATGCTATAATATTCCAAAGCCGGCATATTTGGATCAACTAGAAGTTCTGCATTATCCTCATTTGTGCCAGCATCATTAACAGTTGAGCTAACAGTAGTAACATTGTTAGTGCTGTTAACATTATCTTCCTTCTCTTGATCATTACATTCACTTTCTTTTCTTGGATCTTCGTTAACCTTCTTTTCAACATCACTTAAAGGTTTGAATCCATCATCATCAGAACTCTTTGGATTTTGGGAAAATGGTGGATCAGCAGTCCATAATGGCAGCAAAATGTAATCATTGACAGGTTTTGTCTCCTTTCTAGCTTGACCTGCATTATCACTTGCTTTTTTACCTACAAAACCATTAGACTGTGTACCTACAACAATTGGCTCATAATTCATTGTTCTTGTTAGTGCATCAATATCAAATAGCCAATCTGGTCTACTACCTATAGCATTAGGTGTACTCTCACTAAACCTAATATCCAAGTTTTCTTCCACTATCCTTGTCCTGCTATTGAATACTCTAAAGGCTTTACTATTCAAAGAGTATCCAATAAAGAAACCTTCATCAGCCTTACCATCAAATTTTCCTAAGTGATCTATGGTATTGAAAATGGTAACAGGACACCCAAATGGTCTCATAAAACATAAAGTTGGTGTTCTACCATGAAAAAGTTTATATGGGGTCTTGTTATGAGGCTTAACTACTAACACTCTATTTTGCACATAGCAAGCAGTATTAACTACTTCTGCCCAAAAAGTAGTTGGCAACTTAGAATCAGCTAGCATAATCCTAGCAGCCTCAATTAGTGACCTATTCCTCCTCTTAGCAACTCCATTTTGTTGAGGAGTTCTAGCTATACTATATTGTCTCAAAATACCATTCTTTTCACAAAATTGATTCATTTCTCTGTTTTTGAACTCTGTCTCATTATCACATCTAATCACCTTAACCTTGTGATCTACTAGATTTTCTATACCAGTTATAAAAGACTTAAGAATGCCACTAGTCTCATCCTTAGTAGCTAGAAAGAAAACCCATGTAAACCTACTATAATCATCTGTGACAACTAGGCAATACATTTTCTTCATTAGGATTTTTACAAATGTTGGTCCAAACAAATCCATATGAAACAAATGTAAAGGAAGACTGATTGAGTTCTCTGTTTTAGACTTACTAGAGGCTCTGTGTTGCTTTCCCTTTTAACAAGCAACACATGTTTCATCATTTTCAAAAAGTTTGGAAGGTAAACCTCTTACAAGATTTCCCTTAACCAATTTATTCATAGTTTTAAAATTTAAGTGACCTAGCCTTCTATGCCAAAGTTTAGATTCATCAGATGTGGCTTTTGCAAAAAGGCAAGTTAAACCTCTTTTAGGAACTATGTTCTTTAAATCAACACTATACATATTGTTCTTTCTAAGAACTCTAAGTAAAACTTGACTTTCATTATTAACTTAAAGTTGGAATGAAAACACTACATCTCAGAGTCTTTAAAAAAGAATCTATTCTTTATCACACATTTGTGAGACCCTAAAGAGATTAAACTTTAACTCTCTCCGAAATACACATTTTCAAAACTAGATTAGTAGTTTCATGTACCTTACTTGTGATTTTCCCTCCTTTAGGGTTCCCTCCAAAAGCAACATATCCTCCATCTATCTCTTCATAGTCTGTAAGATAGGACATGTTCCCTGTCATGTGCCTTGAGCATCCACTATCTATCACACCTTGATTCTGTAAATCCACTTGTAGATTGCCCTGCACATTAGATAAGAAAATTAGTTTCTTTTGGGGACCCAAGCCATTACTGACTTGGATCTGCCCTGTGCATCAACATAATCAAACTTCTTTAGGGTGATTGATGCACTGTTGTGTTTAGAAACATGGTCTAAAACTTTAGTCTTTGGTTTCCAAACCCAACAAGCTGAGGCCTTAACAGCATTAACATTATTTCCCTTAATAGCATTAACTGCTGCTTTTGGCTTAGCAGAATTAACTACTGCTTTTGGCCTAGCAACATTAACATTTTTATCCTTAACAGTATTAACCCTCTGATGAAAATTACTATTTTTAAATGTTGTTTTCTTGTGAATGAGCCTCTTAACAATTGAATGTACTATTTTAGAAAAATGTAACTTTGGTCTAGTAGCATTCACTATTGTTTTTTAGTGAGCAACATTAACTTGTCTAGCAGTATTAACTGATACTAAGCCAGACTTCATTAGTAATGCTCTTAGAACCATGTTCTTTTTAGCATAGGGGTGAGACTTTTTAGCAAAATTCTCATGATTCACCCTATTAGCATTGTTCCAAACAGGTTTTACCACCCTTTGATAATTACAATCAACCTGCAAGTGATCAAAACTTCCACACACATAACAAGCTTTGTTAAACATCTCAAAATTACTTCCAAATCTCTGAGTCATCATATTATTCTAGTTTCTTTGATTGCCTTTAGGAATGTGAGTGTTTGGCCTATTGTACTCAGCTTATTTAGCAGTTTTCCTATCAGTTTTTGTTGTATTGTTTTAGCTTTTGACAAAGCTATCTTAAAATAACTAGCTTAGCTGTTTTCTTTTCAATCTTAATTTGAGACACATTTTCTTCCTCACCATCTAACACCCAATCCTCAAAAATTAGAGCACCATATTTAATTTCTTTGTTTTTTTTTTGTTTTTTTTATGATTTTTTTTTTTTTTTTTTTTTAATTTTTTTATTATTACCTTTTCCTTTTTCTTATGTTTATTTAAAGTTTTTTTTTATTTTATTTTCTATATTTTTTCATTTATTTTTTTTTTTTTTATTTTTTTTTCTTTTATTTTTTTATTGTTTTTTATTTTTTTTTTATTAATTTTTATATTTTTGTTTTAAAATTTTATATATTATATTTATTATTAATAGTTTTTTAATTTTTATCTTCCTGACTAATTAGGCTTTGCTTCACTAGCCTTAGCTTCACCGTTCTCAACTACAGGCTTAATAACTACAGGCTCACTTGTAAACTCTTCAAAACCAGTAAGCGACAAGTCAGGTGTTGGAGGCATAAAATTTCCTATATAGGGAGGTGGAACTGCATTATAGCCTCAACCTTTCTTGCAGTTGTCTACAATTTGACTGTCTATGAGCTTATCTAAACTTTTAGATACATTCTAAAATTTATTTACATTAAATTGAATTCCATCCTTTTCTTTTTGAGCTATTTCTAGCTTCTTCTTTAGCTCTCTGATAGCTATATCTTTACGAAATTCAATTTCAAATTTTTAAGACATTTATATCTTATGAATAAATAGACTCATTTGCCTTATAAACCTCAAGTTTCTCTTCTACTAACTCTAATCCCATCTTATAGGCTATAACCATTAACTTAGATTTCTAAAATCTTTATGTAGTTGAATCAATGAGATTTAAGAGTTTTTAACATTTTCTAAGCAAGATTTTGAAAAATAGAATCCATTAGATTACCTTAGAATCAGAACTTGATGATGGAGTAAGCCATGAGTGCATAGTTTAGTAGGCCCTTCCTCTGCTGATCACTCCTGACATAACCACCAGACCACACATGTGTATTAAAGCATTAGAAGTAGTGTGTCTCAATGTACACTTCTTTTGAGCTTTCCTCTGTTTCCTGTAGTCTTGATTTCTTAGAGCACTACACTACCTAGCACAATGTCCCCCCTTGTGTCAGTTGTAGCACTCCACCTTAGACTTATCAAACCCAATGGTCTGATTACCATTAATAGTAATCCTCCTTCCTATATTCTTCAAGAACCTTCTAGCTTGCATAGTTAACATAGCCATTTGCCATCTCAAATCTATCTCTTCCATGTCCATATGGATGAGTTTGTTTAATCCTCATATCAAGTGAGGATTATTTGGTTGACTAGAAAAGAATGCACAGATCACAGCATTACTCAAGTTACCAACATTTGTTAGATTAGAAGCATTAGCTTGAGTGCTAATAGCAGAAACATCATGAGTAGTGTTAACTGCTTCATTAGTGCTTCCAGAGTTGTTAGGGGACACAAAAGCCATGTTTTGTGTGCTTGTATTTGGGCTTGATGTCCCTTTGACTTCTGGTTCATACACTTTAAGATTGTTGTAGAGATCATCCATGCTCATTGTCTCTAATTTAGGCTTATTCCTCCACACAACAACATGTATATTCCATTCTGTTGACAAACTTTTTAACAGCTTATGGTTCACATCTTCTTGTGTAAAGTGTTTTGCCCTAAAATCTCTAACTGACTCATAAGCTTCTGAAGCCTATCAACAGTTTGATCAAGGGTTTCTGAGCTAGGAGCAGTGAAGTTTTCATACTGCTATTTCAAGAGATTTCTATGAGTTTTCTTTGTAACAGCATTCCCACCAAACCTCTTTTTAATAGCTTCCAACAACAACTTAGCATCCTTGATGGAGTTGAACTTCAACTGATGTTCATTAGGTATTCCCATCATCAAGGTACTTCTGGCCTTCACTTCTAACCTCTTTTGAGCCCTTCTTCATAAAATTATTTTTTTTTATGTAGGAGGTATTACTTTCTTAACACCTTCTACAACTGTTGTTTTTGGTGCAATGTTTCCATTTCTCTATGTCTTCCCATAGAGCATAGTCAATCATATGGATGTACTCTTCTATTCTTATCCTCTATAACTCAAACTCACCAGGTTTGAGCATTAGAAACCTAGGATACAGCCACTATAATTTCAATTCAAATCATATCTTCAAGCAAAGAGATCTTGTGTATTCAGACAGGTTCTTCTTATTCAAAGTTTCTCAACAAGCTCTAATACCACTTGTTGATCCCACTTCAATAGATCTTTAATTCCTTATGCTTGTTAAGGTTTTGTTATGATAAATAAATCTAACACAACTATAATTAGAAACTTTGTTGAATATATTAAAGATTATGCGGAATCTAATCTTTAATCAATAAGAAGAATTTTTAATGAAGCAGTAATTACTCTATGAACATAATTCTATGAACACATAATTCAACAAACAATAAAAGCCCCAATATTATTTTGATTTGATACAGATATAAAACTCTATGCCTTAGGACCTCCTTTTATACACCAAGGAGTCCTAGTCGATTTACAATATATTCCTAAAACTTAGAATATTCTCTATGATCTATTTTATAAATAACTAATACTTATCACGTAACTAATCTTGATCTCTAATCAATCTTTATCCTTTTTTTGTCTTTATCCATTCTCTTCTGACAGTAGAAACTCTTTCAGCAGTCTTAATCTTTGAGCAGTTGTAACTTTTGTACTAGCAGCATTAACTTAGCATCAGCAGTAGTAACTTATACACCAGCAGCATAAACTATGTACAAGCAGTAGTAACTACTTAGAATATTTTCTTCAATAAAAACCAATTCTAGTTTGATAAGGATTATAACTTGGTACCTATTTAATAAAAACCCTACCTTATTTCCTTCCCCTTTGTTTGTGCCATGAACCCTTCCCCCCTTCCCTAAGAACAAGGAAGTCAATTTTGGTGGATTAATCCAAGAAACATTCAAGAACTTGTTGTTTAGGTGCTAGCATTTAAGGTAAATGTATTCATCCTAGTTAGATTTATGTATTCATGTAACGAATCATTGATAATATCATTAGGGTTTTAAAATATGTAATTATATGTAAATAAGTGGTTTTTAAACATTAAAAATCATTTTAGGGTTAAAATAAGGTTAGATGTGAATGATTAGGGTTTATCATGTTAAATTCGTAACTAGAATCTGATCAGAATTTTAGGTCACCTTGCGGGAGTCATAACTCGGTTATACGGATAGCTTTTATTGATTTTCTTGATTCTAAAATTATCTACAGAGAGTCTAGTTTTCAAAAGACCAGGCCACACCCGATTTTTTGATTCTGAAAGTCATTCAAGATAATGCATACAAGAAAAAAAATTGTTAAAACAGGAAAATAGTCGGGTCGATTTAGGTCATGTTCGGGAGGGTAAAACCCTAACTTTCAAATTCGAATAAGGTTAGACAATGCAAGGGAGTTAATTCAATCATATGTATATAAAGAAAACCTAAAAGGAGAGCTTCTGATTTTATGTCTAAGTATGATAATTAGGTCCATACATTTTAGTGTGCGATCAGATCCGAATTGGGACAGTTTTGAAGTTTGATTTTATTTGGGATAGTTATACATGTAATGATGACTTGAGAATCACATGGTAGTTATTAAAAACATAAGGGAACATAGATAATTTTTGGTATGAATTATAGAGGTTGGCAAGTAGGGCTTTCAGATGCGTAAAGGTACACTAAAATTCTGCATTTTTGAACAAATTATAGTTAACTAGTGTAACGATTATGAAGTGTTTAATTATGCATGGTGTCGGGGTAACCCATGATGGTTAGTCAAACCCTTAGACATCCATCATATGTGTTTTACATAGACTCAAGTTTTTAATTTGGTCTCGTGTAACCGTGTTTATTTATTTGTATAGTTTTGTGCAAAGGATTGGAAAGTTGCTTAAGCATCAAGTGAGTTTCATAGTCCCTCTTTCTACATTGTTTAAAATTAGGATGGAAATGATGCTTGTGGTTTGAAAAGTTTTAATTGCTGTGATTATGTGGTTTTACTTAAGGCATGAACATTTATGTGGTTATTATATGTGATGTGCTTTATTGTTGTGTTGTTGGTTGGAGCGGAGGGGTACGCCTATCCCATTTGTTGTGGATTTCGTTGAAGGGAGTGGTTCTACCTATTGTAAATCCAACTAGAGGGTTGACTAAGACTCAATTCTGTGTGATTCCGAGTAGAGGGTATTGTCTACCTATTTAAATCTAATTGAGGTTGAAAAATACACAATGTTGTGTTGGTCCAGGCTCTAAGTATAAGTTCCCAGATGGTAATACCTTTTAGGTTGTTTGTGACATGTTAGGGATCGATGATACGCCACCAGTGTAGTGACATGGGATACGGATGGGTACGCTACCTAGTATTTGATTGTTAGTTTGTAGAGTTTTAGGATTGCTTTCTAGCACAAGTTATGGTAGTATACAGTACTTCCTACCATGTTCGGTTTTTTAATCACAGAAAGTGGTTTTAAAGTTTGAATTATATATCGTAAACCTACTACTCTCACCAACCTTTGGTGTGAAAATTTTAAACATCATCTTCGATGAGCATAAGGAAGATCATAGGAATGTGAGAAGTGGCTAGAGAGACCTTAGGCTGCATGCAGAGTTTAATCTCCTAGCTTATTTCTTGTTTGATTGAATATTGAATGTTTGTTAGTTGATCTGCTTAGACTTGTTTTGGTTGTATTTCATGTCTTAGTATTGATGTAAACCCCTTTTACTTTTTCCAATATGTTTAACTTCCATTATGGACGTTAAATATTATTTTAATGTTTGCTTGGGTATTTTCATGGCACTTTTGTGTCCTATTATGTTCCGTTTAGTTCATGTAAGTTTCTCTATTGTGACACCGGTTGTGTTGTGATGATATCCATTCTCGTATGCTCGCGTTTCTGCTTGGCGATGTTGGTGGGTGTAACAGTTGATCAGAGACCAACGGTTTATAGAGAAGTAGGTGGTTAAGCCTAGACTATAACCTAGGGGTCCTTCATGTAGATGCATTTAGGGCTTAAGTGTTTAATGCTATAACTACTATGTTTCCCCTCTATATTCCATAGCTTATATTTTTCTATTTTGTTAAGTTTTCATTGTAAGTTATT
The DNA here is from genome assembly GCA_026074375.1 of Tanacetum coccineum. NCBI lineage: Eukaryota > Viridiplantae > Streptophyta > Magnoliopsida > Asterales > Asteraceae > Tanacetum > Tanacetum coccineum. The sequence goes on from BQNB010012610.1 coordinate 74,892, forward strand.
TTTGCCACATTATCTAAACGATATGTATACTTTCTTAAGAATTTTAGCAAATGTTTTCCCCACCCGTAAAGAAGGTCTCATGGGAACCGTTTTCCTACCGGACTTAAGCCGTTATAAGGAGCCTATGTGGAATCCGAAGGAATAGGAAATTGATCGTTTGTTTGGATGCGCGAGAATAGGGGCTGACCCGTAGAGTCGGGTGCTTTCTTGTAGAGGCAAAGTCTAACACAAGCGCTGAGGCCCAGCATAAGTTTTATCCCGTCCTTTACTCGTCATGTTGTTATTGAATATTTTTTTCCGATATTTTCATATTTTAGGAGTGTTCGCGAGACTTGTTCCTTAAGTCGTTTCGATTTATTTTGATATAAGTAAGTAGTTATTTGATGGAGCATCCTTTATGTGTTAAGTTGGAGTGGTTTAAGATGTGCAATGTGGTATATGTGCTTATATGTGAATTATGAATTAAATGGTAGTCTTTGAAAGTCAGTACAGACGATGTGAAAGGAGGCACTTAAAATTATGGTGCCAGACAAAATTATAAAGGCATCACACACATAGACTTTGTGACCATAGATTCATTTATTGTGTTTGGTTTTAAGAGGTAGGTGTAATAATGTTTATTTTGATATGTGTATTCATGATAAGGATGGTGGTATGGGTAGAGAATTATTCTCTTACCCTAATTGGAGGATATGTTAAATTGAGTTGTATAGATAGTAAGTTTCTCTTCTATCTAGTATTTGCGGATACCTAGTATTACTATATATTTGGTTAGCTTGTTGCTTGATTGTTTTATTCGGATCTAGCTCTTTCGGATAGAGGCGTGTATCGTAGTTTTTTCTCTCGTTTCATAGATTACTCGTAAGAGTATAAAAGGTTTCTTTAAGAACTAATTGTTTACTAACATATTAGTGTGCATTACTACTCCTTTTTGTAATCCCTTGGTTTTTGGTAACCCGTTGGCGACGTGTTAGTATCGAGGCTTTTAGGTTTCCTCTTTGATCGTTATTTTGGATAAACCCTACTTTTTTCTTTTGGTACGTAACGTCTTGCATGAGTTTCTTATACCGATTCATTTGATTTTATGTTTGATATATGGTTTCTTTGGATTTTCCCTCCATTTTTAAACAATAGAATTATGTTAAATCTGTTCGGTGTTTTACGATCCCCTTATGGTATTACAGTGTCTTTAATTTGAGTAACATATTTTATAAATGATGTTCTAATTAAAAAAAACCTTTGGAGTAATGGTGTTGGTGTTTTGAGAAAACTGTGTATAAAATGATCTTTGTAAATAGATTTTGTTTTATTATAAAAAACAGGTTTAAAGTGATTCATAGTGGTAAGGTACGATACACTATTTAATAACCATCTTTAGATTTTTATGACAACCAAAATGAATTTTTTTAAGATGATATTTAAGACAATTTCGTTATTATTTAAAATGATTTTTATACTTAATGTGACTTTCTTAATTTAAAAATTGATTTTAATAAAACATTATTTAATTGAACTTACGATAATTGGTATAATTTTTTTTTTCGTCCTTTCAGTGTTGATATTTTTTTTATGTGTTCCATTTTTTAGTGTTCCGTTTCATTTACGCTTTCACACTGGGTGGGGGGGGGTGCATAACGAATCATTTCTTTCAAAGGATTCTTATGTCCATTTGATCAACGCCGTCATTGCATATGTGGAATCTCCTATATGCATTCTAGCCTTTGACTCGATATTCGTTTGTTATCCTATTCGATTGTTCGTAACCCTTGGAGTTCGTTGATACCGTGAGTCGTGGAAGCTTTGATGTGATTGTGGGAATGGACTGGTTGTCCAAGAGGAAGTTTGTGATAGTATGTCATGAGAAGGTGGTTAGGATACCGTTGGAAGGTGATGAGATACTTCGGGTTCATGGTGAACGTACTCAAGGAGTCGTGAAAACCTTAATGAACACAAAGGTAGATGAACCGAAATTGAGTGATATTTCCGTTGTACGAGATTTTATTGATGTGTTTCCGAAAGATTTGTCGATGACCACCACGACGACAAGTTGAGTTCCGCATAGATTTGGTTCATGGAGCGACGCCAGTCGCGAAGTCTCCATATCGTCTAGCACCCTCGGAAATGCAAGAATTGTCTGAACAACTTCGAGAGTTGCAAGACAAGGGTTTCATACGACCTAGTCATTCACCGTGGGGAGCACCTGTGTTGTTCGTGAAGAAGAAGGATGGATCATTTCGTATGTGTATCGACTATAGGGAGCTGAACAAATTAACTGTTAAAAACCGTTATCCACTCCCTAGGATTGATGACTTGTTTGATCAGTTACGAGGAGCGTGTCCTTTCTTAAAGATAGATTTTCGGTCAGGTTATCATCAGCTACGAGTGCATGAGGATGCCATTCCAAAGACCGCATTTCGAACGAGATACAAACATTTTGAGTCTACGGTTATGCCTTTTGGGTTAACCAATGCACCAGCGGTTTTCATGAACTTAATGAACCGGGTTTGCAAACAGTACTTAGGTAGGTTTGTCATCGTATTCATTGATGACATTTTGGCCTACTCAAAGTCGAAGGAGGAACATGAAGTTCATTTGAAGTTAGTATTGGAGTCACTGAGGAAGGAGAAGCTGTATGCTAAGTTTTCTAAGTGTGAGTTTTAGTTAGAAGAAGTGCATTTTCTTAGTCACGTGGTCAACCATAATGTATTCACATGGACCCGAGTAAGAGTGAGGCAGTGAGAAATTAGATGATTATTCTTAGGATTGGCGGGTTACTACCGACGTTCATCATGAATTTTTTTTAAGATTGTTAAACCCCCTTACTTCCCTAACTAAGAGGAATCAGAAGTATGAGTGGGGTGTAGAACAAGGAGAGGCTTTTCAGACTTTGAAGAATGATTTGTGTGATACCCCGATAAAGTGAAATGTAGTGGGTGATGCATTGAGTAGAAAAAAGAGAGTGAAATCAAGACAAGTAAGAGGAATGATACTGGCAGCCTAAAGTGAGGCATTCAAGCAAGAGAACATACTCGCAAAAAGGCTACATGGTTTAGATCAACAGATGGAAAGAAAAGGGGATGAGAGTTTGTACTTTATGAATCGAATTAGGGTTCTATTGGTAGGAAGTGTAATGGATGAGGCCCATGCATCAAGGTACTTGGTACATCTGGGAGCGGATAAAACGTACTATAACCTTAGAGACATGTATTGGTAGCCATGTGTAGAAAAGTTTATAGCTACCTATGTTAGCAATTGTCGGATTTGCTTAAGAGGTGAAGGCTGTAATGTCAAATACTTTTGGCTTGCTGCAACAGCCCGAGATACTTGAGTAAAAATGAGATAGAATCACCATGGATTTTACCACTAAATTTCCAAGGTCAAAGTAGTAAGTATGATGTAAATTGGGTGATGGTCGATAGACTGACCAAGTTAGCTCATTTACTAGCTATACAAGAATATTGCAAGATGTGAAGTTGGCAAAGATTTATATTGATGAGATAATAGCATGGAATGGAATTCTAGTGATGATTAACTCAGATTGAGATGGATGATTTACCTCGTGGTTTTGGCAGACGCTGCAGAAAGTGTTAGAGATGCGATTGGATTTGAGTACTGTTTAACATCCTTAAGCAGATGGACAAAAGGAACATATGATTCAGACTTTGGAGGATATAATGAGGGCATGTGTTATCGATTTTGGTGATAGTTATCAATTAAGCATTCGGTGAACTCCGTTTAAAGCTTTGTATGTAGGAAATGTAGGTCGCCTGTTCTATGGGCAGAGAGTAGAGAAAGTAGCTTGATTGGACCTGAGTTAGTACTAGAGAAGGCAGATAACGTAGTATTGATTAAGGAAAAGCTCAAAGCAGTGAGAGATCGTCAAAAGAACTATGTTGATTTTAGGCGTAAGCCGTTAGAGTCTGAGGTGTGAGATCATGTATTGTTAAAG
>BQNB010012611.1:0-74853 GCA_026074375.1 Tanacetum coccineum
ATCAAGGAATCATGCTAATTATAGAAAGTTACTAAAAATAGAAAGTTACTAAAAATAGAAAATTACTAAAAATGAAAAGATACCTTAATCTAAATGAATGGTTTGTAATTCGAATTCATCATTTCTTTAGGTTCGGTCAAGAGGGAGTGATTTTGATATTCCTGTGGTGTTTTCTTTGGTTATTGCTTTGCTTCGGAATAAGGTACGGATATTCTATCTTTCACTCACGATACATATCATTTGATCAATAATTGTCTCTTTGGTCATTGGTACGCTTTGTTGGCTCTTTCGTCGCATTTCTTATCGGTACAGATATTCTGACCTTTTTGTTAAGGTTTCTCATGACATATGCCTCTCTATCTTTGATTTCTTATGTGATTTGCCACATTTGCTCTGAGCCTTGTATTTTGGCTTTCTTATATGATCTGTTATTATGTTCCCTTTTGAACCCTGCTATGCAACCTTTGATATTTGAACCTTTGATATTGAACCTTTGCTATGATCCCTTTGATATTTGAACCTTTGATATTGAACCTTTGCTATGATCCCTTTGAAATGAACTTTGATATGACTTTGCTTTGAACCCTTCAGTTTGAGAACCAAGCCACTATTTGTTTCCTAGCCATGAAGGTAACATGGCCGTGTCATTGATGCACCTTTGGCATGACTCATGTGTGAGTGAGTGATTTCTCACACCGTCCCCCATTTGATATTATATGCGCATTATGAAGATTATTATTTGTTTAAGGGGCGTATGGATGCATCCTAGATTTGTTTTGTATTCGATGGATTATGACATTATGATATTTGGATATTTGGTGACTGATGATTGGGTGCAATCCACGTCTTTCACAACAGACTTTGGAGCTCATGACTCCATGGTCACTTTGATATGATTTGTTTGGGCTTGGTGATTGAACTTAACCTAATTTGATTTTCTGATTCATCTTACCTTACCCTATGATTTGATATTCTGATTTGTCTTACCTTATATTTGTATCCCTTTGATCATGTATTATGATATCCTTTGTACCTTGTATCATATCCTTTGATTTCCGTTATCTTTTGCATTCGATTATATATATCTGTTCACTGGGCTTTGTAAGCTCAGCCGCACTTTCTTTTCCTGCGGCAGGTATCTAAGCTAGGAGCTGGGGTTGCTTTCAGGCTATGAGTGCTGAGTGTGGACTTACCCTAGAGATCTTAGTTTTGATATATGAATTGTTTCTTTTCAAGACATTTGTTATTTCGTTTGGATATGTTTATCCTTTGAGAACTTATGTACCTTAAGTCATGTTGACTTATTTCCTTTGGTTATTTATTTAAGACTTCCGCTGTTTATGCTTGTGTTATGATTGTGTATGCTTTTGATGTCACACCATATTTGTAATACTTCTACCCTTCTGGGTCGGGGCGTTACAATTTATGGTATCAGAGCTGCCAGGTTAATCATGACGAGGTCTTATGACCTTAGAGCTTAGGCTATGACCTGTGAGGATTGGGTAGACATTATAAGTTCCTCTGCGTAACTCATTTTCCGTATCCTATCTTGTTTTCGTTGCTAATCTTTTTTCTCGTTCGTTCAGATGGTGACAACACGTAGAAACTCAGATGATGATGAGTTCCTAACTTCGAGGCCATGATTGCTGCTGCTGTGGCCAATGCTCTCCCTAACCTTACGGCTGCTTTGAGGACTCAGATCACCAATGGCATCAGAAATGGTGTTGAATCTTCAGGTGGCAGTGGTGGTGGTGGTGGTGATGCTGCACCCCAAGGGATTCATGTTTGGATCGAAAGGTTTAATAAGTTAAAGCCGCTTGCATTTCGGTCTGCTGCCACTCCTGCCGAGGCAGAAGACTGGATTACGCATATGGAGAAGTTATTTCAAGTTTTGGGTTGTCCCGACAATTTCAAGACTCGTCTAGCCTGCGTTTAAAATAAGGGGATGCCTTAGCTTGGTGAAAGCTCATTGCTGTAACTCAGGTTGGAGGTGATGTTTTTACCGATACTTGTACTTGGGTTGCTTTTCGTGAGATCTTTTACAACAGGTATTTTCCGTCATCTAAGCAACAACGTTATGAGCATGAGTATGGGTCGATATATCAGCTGGATCGAGAGAATTCTGGTGAGTACATGGAGAGATTCACTAGTTGCATCGTTTTGTTTAGAGCTACTGCTGTAGTATGCCTCAAAGCAAGCTAGACATTTCAAGTGAGGGCTAAAGAAGTGGGTTTTGGATTGGATCATTAATACGGAATATACGAATGTTGCGCAGGTTTGCGGCAGCTGCCCGAAACTTAGAGAAATTCAAGAGAGTGTAAATACGAATAATCGTTAAAGATCTTGTAATCGTGATCAGAACAACGGACAGGGTCAGCATTAGTAAAGGTGTCGTCAGGACCAAGAGTTGTTAGCATCGGGTCGTCAAGATCGGGATATGATTCGAAGACGCAGGATTTTCTGGGACAGGAACAGTGTAATAATAGGTAGGAATGGGAATTACGCCAGGGTCAGTGTAACTACAACCCGCGCCAGCACAGGGACAGTCAACACGTGATTAAACCTGGACATTCTTCAGGTTCCTGCAAGTCAGGAGGAGGTCTACTGAGACTTTGCCTCCTCCACCTCTTTGTACTACCTGTGGAAAGCCTCATCAGGTGTTTTGTTTATAAGGTATACGGTGTATTTACTTGCGGGTCTACTCAACATAAGGTGAAGGATTGTCCCCAAGCAAAGCAGAAGCAGAATATGCCAACAGATTTTGCTAGGCTACCTCCTACTACAGGACGGGTTTATGCTACGACTCGTGATCAGGCGGCAAAGACTTCAGGTACTATTATCGGTAATCTCTACATTGATGATCGTATTATCTTCATTTTATTTGATACTGGGGCTACACATTCTATAATATCTACCGCATTTGCTAAGAAACTTAATATGAATCCTACACCATTAATTGAACGTATAATCATTTCAACCTCAATGAAGAACCATATGCTCATTGACCATGAATATGTTAATTGTCCTCTTCGTTTTGATGATCGTATTCGTCCTGCGAATTTACTTCCTATCCATAAGCTACGACTTTGATGATGAATATCTTGCATCGATAGGTTGCTTTCTCATCGAGCTACCATTGACTGCTATGCTAGGACTGTAATCTTGGTAAACATTGTTAATCCCTGAATTTGTTTATCGATGGTTCCTCACCGCCTTATGTCCTGTTAAACTCTCTCTGGCATGAAGGCACGTACCTTGATTTCTCATGGTGCCAAGTTTTTTTCTGCTTCTGTTATGGACACATCTTTGGAGAGTCCTAATATTGAAAATCTTCTGTTGTATCGGAATTCGTAGATGTTTTTCCCGATGGACCTCCTGTACATCCTCCGGCTAGAGAGATTGAAATTTGTGCATTAAGTTAATTCCGGTGCTGGAACCAATCTCAAAGGCACTGTATCGTATGAACCTAATTGATTGAAGGAGATTAAAAAGAGCAGTTAGAAGAGAGTTTGGAGAATGGCTTAAATAGACCCAGTGTTTCACCGTGAGGTGCACTGTCCTATTTATTTAAGAAGAAGGATGGGAGCATACGCTTGTGTATGATTACCGCGAACCCCAACCGTATTACAATCGTAATCGCTATCCTCTTCCGCGACATTCGACGATTTTGTTTGACCAACTGCAAGGGGCCAAATATTTTTCTAAGATTGATTTGCGATCTGGTTATCACCAGCTTCGTGTGAGAGTGCAGGATAGTTTTCTAAGACAGCTTTTCGCACGCGTTCATGGCCACTAACGAGTTCTTGTGTATGCCTCGGTCTGACTTAATGGGGTCCTGCAGAGTTATGATTTGATAAACGTATTTCCAGAGTACCTTGAGAATGTCTCGATATTGTTTTCATCGACGACATCCTTCAGTTACTCAAGTCTAAGAAGAGCATGAACAACAGCTACGGATTGTGTTGGAGATTCTTAGACATAATAATTTGTATGCTAAGTTTTCGAAGTGGCGAGTTCTGGTAACAAGCATAAAGTATCTGCCAGAACTGCAATCATTATGGATCCATCAAGGTTTAAGCTATCACCAAATGGCCGAGACCTACTAAGTTGACAGAAGTAAAAGTTATCTTGTGCTAGCTGTCTATTACCGACGTTTTGTTGAGTGTTTTCTCCCCGATTAAGCATTACCACTTACCCCGCTGATGAGAAAGGGTGAGAAGTTTTGTGTGAGATGGATGAACGTCAGTAAGAGTTTTGAAGGAATTGAAACGGAGATTGGTGTCTCTCCGATCATTGACTCTTCCAACAGTGTTCATGTGTTTTTCATATATACAGTGGATGCAATCAAAGAAAGGTTTGGTTGTGTTTGAGCAACATGGAAAGGTGATCGCCTACGCTTCAAGACAGTTGAAACCTTATGAAGTAAATTATCCAACACATGATCTTGAGTTAGCTGTCGTGGTTTTTGCATTGAAGATCTGGAGACACTATCTGTATGGTGAAACTTGTGATATTTTTACAGATCATAAGAGTCTCAATGGTATGTGCTTAAATACACATACCTTTTTCCATTAAAAACGGACTTAAATGACCAAAAACAGACAAAAACTGCCAAAGATATGTTTGTTTTACATTTGTATTGTGCAGGAACGGATAACCAAGAAAAGGACGAAAAACAAAGCCAAAACGACAAAACTGGACTCGGAATGGAAAAGCTGTGAAGGACAAAGCCAAAGCAAAGCCAAAGACCAGAAAAGTCAAAGTCAAAGTCAACTCAACAAAATTAACAGTCAAAACCGGAGCCGTAATTGAAGAATACTATTGGTTGCAATCTCAAACCCACTGATGGTCCGGGAAAGCCAATAGTATATTATATGACGGCGACTGTGAAAGACCAAATTGGCCTCAATCAATGACAACAGCCCGTTTTGTGTGTGCAATTGACAAAGACTAATGAAGACTTTTAGAAGCCGATCCTAGCCCTTGAACAAGCCATCTCAGCCATTGTACACACAATACCCACCCAAAACCTTATTGGGCCTTAAAAAGCCCAATAACATAAGCCTAAACCTTATTGGGCCCAGACACACTTAATTGGGCCCAATACAAGCCCACAAACCCTTATTGGGCCCAAGCACACCCAGTTGGGCCCAATACATAACCCAAGCCCAATAAAAGCCCAAAACTTTCTTTTGTAAAACATAGGGACTAAAAATGTAATTTTTAAAATATGTTTTATAAAGGAAAATGAAATAAATAAAGAGAGGGACTGAAACTGATATTTTACAAACTCCTTTTCTCTTTTAAAATCAAAGGGCCAAAACTGCCATAGTGTTAAACTTGTTTTAACTCTTTTCTATAAAACACAAGGGCTGTTTATGCCAACTTTCCAAACTCGTTTATAACTAAAAAAAAAAAGAAACAAAAGAAATGGAAAAGAGCTGAAACTTTAGGGTTTCTTTTTGCCAATCTCAAACTTTCAAACCTGTTAACCAATAAACGCTCACCCCTCCCAAAGCTTTCCCGCCACCACTCTCAAACCCCTCAAACTCACGAGATACCACCCAATCTTTTACCCAACCCCTCCTAAATCCAGTCCTAACCTTAAACCCACTCCCACTAATCTTTTAAACTGCCACCTTGGCAATCCCCCTCAACCCAAGAAAAATCCATGGCCGAAAATGAGTATAAACAAACACAACCCCAATCCTAGGGCTGGGATTGATGCTGAGGTTTTGTACACACACAACAAACACAACAAGAAGAAGTATGGAAGCCTTGGACTTCTATAAAAAGAAGAAACACAAAGCCGAAGAGAGACGTTTTTTTTGAACTTAGCTTATTTTTATTAAAACTTTAATAAAATTGTAACTTTAAGCTTCAGCTTGTTTTTTCTATGTGTAATGTACTGTTTTGAAAGTCTAATGCAATTTCGAAGTAACTTTTGAATTTCTTGATTATTTTTTATAACTCAACTCTTTAATTCGTTGTTCATGCTTAAAGAAAGTTGTTGTGTCTTGTTTCTTATTAAACCCACTAGCATTAATATCAATTAACCTTAATTAATCTGAAGTAAAATCAAGTTAAAACGTTTTTTTTACTTATCTAAAGGGGTGTTTGGGTTAAGGGATAAAACGGGTGAAAATGGTAATGACATGGGTTGGGGTTATTAAGCTAACTTTATCTTGGGTGTTTAAGCTTAATTAAATCTGTTTTGCTAAAGTTTTCTAGTTAAAATCTATTTTCCAAAGTTTTTACAAGCATTGTTGAAACTATTAGTTTTTAAAAGGAGATTACAATGGCTTATTTGGTTAAGCCATTGTGATCCTGAGTAAGGGCTCAAATTTTTGTCATTTGAGTGTTTAAATCAATTGCCAAAGTTCCCTTGAGTCGTTTGACCTTGTAAGTCAAAACTGCCAAGCATGAATTTCATTTTTCAAAATAAAAAGCCTTCTTTACCATCTCTGAATTCAGCAGCTTTTTATTGTTTTTAAAAGCTAATTTTTTGAGCATAAGCTCATTTCCCATCTCTCTAAATCTGTTTGAGGTTGTTTTCAAAAGTTAAGCCATTTTGAGCTTATTTGGCTTAAGCCAAAAAGCCCCTTATTTCTGTTTGGCAGTTCCCCTGGTGCAAACCCTTTGTTTTCAGCCCTTGATCTCTTTTAGCCAACCTTAATAAGCATTAGTTTTTCTTGCAATTTCAGTAAGCCCCTAGGCCCCCCTTTAAGCTTTGAAAAGCTTACAGCTTAATTCATTGTCTAAGCTAGCTTAATCTAGCTGCAAAGTAGGTGATTTTCTTTTTTTACTATCCAATTTATCTTATTTTCTGTTTTGGCTTATTTTAGAGCTTATTTTTACCTACATTTAGTTAAAGTAATAGATAAAGCCATAGATTATTAGTCTCATCACTTTCCAGCTTAGTTTTGAGCCTTTAGCTAAAGCCCAAAAAGCCAATAAGCTGTTTAGAGCATATATTTGGTAATTCAGCCCAAAACATCTATTTTTCAGGCTTATCGAGTGACTTTCAGACCTTATGCCTTTTTAATACAAATGTTGCTAATAATGCTGCTTTTTATAAATTTGCTTTTTTTAAGTTTTGTAAAATAAGCACTTTTGGAACCGTTAATTGGATAATCGGGGTTCCAATTCAGGACCATTTTTTGTAATAATTGAATTTTGTTGTTAACACGTTAGTGTCCATAGGTTAGTGGTATTGCTTCGTTAGTCCTTATAAGCCTTTCCCCAGTAGTCCTTAATTTAACAATAGATTAGCATTATTTATGTTAATTAATTAAATAAATTAATTTAGCGGTTATTTTAATTAGCTAATTACTTTAAATTGCTACAGTAACTTTTGGGCATTTTTACATTTTTAGTTTTGTTAACTTTTTCTTTATTTAATCTGATTTTTTTTAGAATTTTTAGACTTTTATTTTTTTATCTTTTTCTATTTTCTTTGTTTTAATTAGTATTTAATATTTAAAAATTCATAAAAAATACAAAAATTAACAAAAAATTATTTTTCTTTTTTAGAAAATTTTCTTTAATCAAATAGTTTGTAGGAAAATTAATAAAACTTGTGTAGGGTGATTTTTGCCCAAATTTCAGTTCCGGGCTCGTTTACGAGTTCGACTTTTTTTCGTTTCTTACCGATTTGTTCGCTTTTTTAACTCCGATTTTGAAATTTTTTTCATTTTTCTTTTAGGAGTTGAATATTTTTAATTTATTTAAATTTAAATTAATTTTATGACTTTATTTTTGTAATTTTTTAGTAGCTTGCGATTTAATTCCCTTTCGTCTATAATTTCATGTTAATTTAGTTTTATTAGTTTTAATTATTTAATTTAAGTATTTTTAGCTAATTACGTTTCCCCGAAGATTTCTTAGATTATTCATTGCCATTAGCTATGCCCCCGTAGTTTAGGATTTATTCCTATAACTATTTTTGTTCCCCGTAGTAAATCATAGATTCCATTTTCCACTGCTTGTTCCCGTAAATAATTTTAGTTTACTTTAAATAATTTTTAGTTTTATCTAGTTAAAAATCAAAATCCTTGTTTCTCAATTCAATCATCAAATCATTCGTATCAGATTTCCCATTCCAGCCTCGTTGGGGATTTACGACCCGGGAAAACTCTATACTACTTCTCGGTATCATTGACTCTGCTTTTAGACTATTCTTACTGTATATTTGATATTTTATTATATTATATATATTTTAAGGTATAGTTTGAGCGGATCAGTTCTGACTGAGGAGATCCATGCCACTGATGACTTCAAGGAGTATGAGATGGTGTTTGTAAATGTAGCTGTTCCAACGAATCAACCATAACCGGTTGTTTCTACCCAATGAACGCATAGGTCTACACCTAGAGCCCATATGACACCTACCCTTACTACTACTAGTCCTTAAGGGAAGAAGAGGAAGCAAAGTGTTGGAGAAACAAGTTCAATGTAAAAGTCATTGAAAATCACTATTAGACAAAAGCAGGTGAGTAAAGGAGAAAAACTGATCCAAACATATTTTAGATGTTTGATACTCCGATGATATATTAGAGCCTGGAGTCATAAGGATTTATCCAAATAAGTTGATGAAGAAGAACAAAGAAAGAAGATAAGGTCGATAGAAGAAAGATGGTGAGATAGGTATTTGGAGATGGAACTAAGAAGATGCAGACACTAATTCCTACACCACCTAGATCCCCTGGGATAAACTGATCTTCAGATAAGAATATTACTCAAGAATTGACGGATATTGTATCACTCCCAACTATACTACAATCCAAGGAACCACACTCCAAATGACAATATTTCCCAACATTACACTCATCCTTCTAGAGCCCGCTTCGCATGATGTGCATGCAGTTAGGGATAATATTATTTGATGTATCTTTTTATATGTTGTTATTTAATGATTATTAGGTTTTACATTATATATATAGCTGACTAACCAAAAGACAACACTTTAAACGGGTCAGAGTACCCTGTCAAGATTTACTCCGGAGTAAGTAGGGTGGTCGACACTAAGAGTGAGAGTTTAACCTATTAATTTGTATCAGTATTTTATTCAATCTATATTAGTCTAATTGCTGGTTAAACCAATGCTATACCATATTTACTAGAGGGTAAAGGGGGGTTCAGCCTTAGAGACCCTCACAGGTTTTATGGTATAAATATCAATTTTAAGCACAATACAAACTAAGCAAATAAACACAAGACAAAAGAGCAGAACAAGCCCAATAATAGAAAAAGTATTAACCATGTTAAATCTGATTAAATGTTGGTTTGATTAATTAGTGCAATGGCTGCTTATCTCGAGGCGGCATATCATTCTTAAGACTTAGGCGGTACTTCTTCCTAAGACCTAGACACGAACAATCCTGTCACGATTAACGCATCCGCATAAAGCATCCTATAGTTTAATTATAATCTACCATAGGGAATTAAAGCAGTGGTGATCCTGTTAATACCCTAGCCCATCGGGACTTTACCCACTTATTGCTTGATGTTGTTTTATACACTGGTAGTCCACCACCAAAATCAATACCAATTAATAAATGAACAATACTGGTTGAACAATTATCGGGTCACCTGCCGGTCAACTAAGCTCATAATCAAAGAGTAATGATAAGGTGTCATTTGTGATCCTATTGGTCCGGGCATATAAAACACAACATGGAGAGCCATCCCGGCATCTAGTTTACTGGTTTGTCTCCCAGAACCCAGTTGAAAGATAGTCGCATGTAAAACACATAAACAAAATAAGGTGATAAACATAATTAAACAACAACGATAAATTAAGCAAAGCCAATTAAAAAAACCAAACAATATAAATCTTACATTAACATGCAAGATACCCAAGGGAAATTAGCCCACAATCATTCTCATTATTACAACGTGATCACACAAAAAATCAAATGATAAGAAAGTAAGAAATTACACGATGTCCTCTATGGAATTAGGAGTAGTGGCTCGGACCCGGCTGCTCGTCTATGGTCTTGAGAAATTCGACTTTAGTTGTATACTATACAGAGAATGTGATATTGTACACTAAAACTCGTTTTTGAGTCTTGTATTTATAGTGTCTGAAATACGTCTGGATACGCCGTATGGGGATAAGTGGATACGGCGTATAGGGGTTAATTTCCTTAGAGTCCGCGATAAGATCAAATCAATTAAGATAATTACCATCAATCATATTAAATGTGTATCTTTGACTGATGACCAGCTGTGCATACGACATATTGGTTGTAGTGGATACGTCAGATCAGGAATTGATCATTACGCGTTTCTTGTGCTGAGCTGGCGCTGATATGCCGTATCTTCATTACTGGATACAGCGTATAGGTGCAGAAAATAATATTCTTCAAATGTATTCGTTTAAGCTCTAAAATTGCGCCTTTTTGCTTCTTCTTCACAAGTGACTCCATAATTACTGCAATAATAAACTTTAAGCAATTAAGTACCAATATCTTGCAATAATTATATAAAAATGGGTAAAATACGTGGATAAATTGATAGTAAAAGTATGCCGATATTATGATGATATCAAAATATGTCCCCCACTTAATCCTACTTGTCCTCAAGTAACTATAGAAAGATTTTGAAAATGTATGCCAACCGAGGTTAAGGATTTTTCCATTAAGCATTTCTTTCATGTTCAGATCACCTGTACAAAACTAAGCTCTTCACGAAAATATGGAAATGAAATCACTCAGATCACTCAACTAATCTAGGGTGTATCATTTTAGTGGTATGCTCCATTTGCTATGTCGTGATTGCTTCGTATATAGGCTTGGCAAGGATACATGTCTCCACCTCTAAAGCAAAGGAGTAATCAATCAAAAGGTAGTTAGGTATTTATTATAAGGCTCGGTTTTAATCATCCATATAAGATGAAGAATGACATAGGGTGTGAAGCTTCTGACTTTCACCAGAGTCGTCGTCCAAACAAGGCAGCTGTGACATGAATACAGGCCGTATCGACAGAATAGACATCCATCTCTACCATCCTTATTCGAGTAATCCAAGGTTACTTATCAGGAAAGGGAAGTAAAATGGTTTTTAAATAAAATAAAACAAACAAATAGATTAAAGCCAACAAATAAGGTGTGGTTGCTAGAAACTTTCCCCGACCTTTCCAAGACAAAGAACACGAACTTAAAACAACTGTAACGACCCCAAACTTGGGGTCGCAGTGGAATAGGGTCTAGGCTAGTTACTTCAAGGATCAATACACAAGATATATAAGAACGACACAAAAAGTCGTTTAAACTGAACATTGGATTGAATTGAAAGAACTTAACAACAAAAGCATATAGCTTTTACTTGGTTCATTGTTGAATATTACAAACGATGACAATAACATTACCCAAATATGATGCACCTAAAATCCTAAATCGTGCAATCCAAAATGTAACCCATGCATCCCTGGCCATCCCATGCATATTGATCTCCTGAAAACATTATGCTTTTGTTTAAAAACGTCAAACAATAATGTAGATGAATTCATAGGTTTGATAAATCCTAAAATGCAGGACCGCAAGACTTGTTCCCGTGATTCTGCACACATGCAGAATCCAAAAACCAGATTACATTTACACTAAGCTCATGACACTGAAGCTCGACGATCTTTCTTGCAATTAAACTATATATTGCAATTTCTGCCCGATTAGATGTTCAACCCGAAAAACATCCCTAAATTCGACATGCTATACGTTCGTTCCCGGTGATAGCTAGTCACCCGAACGGGGAGGTCGTTTCCCCAAATAGATCTATTCATAACATTCGCGCTCACATAATGTAATTAACAACTACATCTATGCAATTGACAGTTCATGATAAGGGGCTCACTGGGTTTATCGCACTTAGGCAAACATGTAATTCAATATAAAAAACCCACTTGCATCCATTTAAAAACAAAGCATGTTTCCACCCCATAATTATAAATCATTGAAATCGTAAAAATGTGGGGCTATGAACTCACCTTGAGTTCTGATAATCCAAATATCGCAGATAAAGCGTCACGTAAAAGATCGAATGCAACCTAAATTATCATAGGTCGTATAAGTACCGAGTACTTAAATATAATCTTATAGTTGTTACATCGTACTATCGTTCGGGCTATCATAATTTAAGAGGTCATGACATGACGTTCGAGGAGTTAGGACACTTTAAATCGTAAATCCAACAACTCGTCGATACGCCATCCGAAGAGGCCTCATTATGAAACTCCCTAGTAATATAGTACTTTGATAACCACATATAATTCTATATAGTTCAATCACCAACTAATGGTTTTGGTAAAATTACGTTTAATAAGTAAAAACGTTTATAATTATCGTTTTAGTAAAACTAGCATAACTTTTGCGTTTTAAGCCCGATTTTAACGTTTCTTATGCCCATCTTTTCGTATTAGGACGAGTTATCATAATTTGACATTTTCGATATTTTGACCCTCTGGTGAACAGTAACTTTTACTGTTCACATCAGACGTGACTTTTATTTAAATCGTATTCGTTGTCGTAAAACCCGTAAATGTCGTATTTTATTCGTTATAGCTCCGTTTTTAACGATTCTTTCGAGGACGTTCTCGTTTTTGAAAGTTCTATAATTTTATGAGGTTTACAAAAATATAACTTTCTGTCATGAATAGTAACTTTTATAAAAATAGTTTTATAAAAGTATTAATTGTCGTAAACTCGCGAAATTCATAACTCGTTCGTTATTAATTGAAAAATTACGATTCTTATCATTTTGGAATCCTAAAAATATGTATATTTAATTAAAAACATCAAACTTGCTGATTGATATAAATTTTTATAAAAATTAATGTTATAAACTTCGTTTTAATTAACTTATAACTCGTTTGAACGTAACATTGTCGTTATTTATCGTTTAACAAGTTTATTACCTTTTTGGAATCGTCGTGGAATTGTAAAATCTTATAAAAATATAAAATTCTCTGTTTGGAATTCGAAAACCTACTGACCCTAAATGATCTTTTATATAATTTATTTATATAATATGTTTTATATACTTTTCAACCTCACAATTTACCACAAGTCTTTTATAATTATATATATCATATGTTATACATATAATAATGTCCATAAGTTCATATTTGTCCAGATCATCAAGAACAAAAGTTATAACCTTTACATGTAAATCTTAACTTCTAAAATAACTTTAATTACTAGTTTTTATATGAACTTTTTATGCTTAAACCGAGATTGTACAAGACTTATAAATCCTTATTTCCTGTACAACCAACATCATAATATGTGAGAAAGTGTACAAAATCATAATCACAAGAAAAATTATATTTTTCATGTTCAAAAGTATTCCTAATGGTGATTTCACTATATAGCACATCATATACATAAAATCTCATAAACTAAAAGCATAAAGGTTTAAAATAGACCTTATGATGTATGAAGATGATGATAAACAAATACTAAACCCGTGTTTAGCCTTAAAACCAAAGCTTGCAAGATGAAACCCTTGATTAGGTTTAGAAAAACCCTAATCTTTCCTTTCTTGATTTCTTGCTTCAACACTTGTAAATAATTAATCAAGGCTTCAAAATACTTTGAGGTATCTTAGATATGATATGAGAGTGTATGAAAATAGGTTATATAAATTTTGTATGGATTGTTTGGAATGGCTTAGTGAGCCGTGGGCTTGTAAGGAGGACAAGAGAGTGTTTGTAGCTTTTTCACCAAGTGTTTTATGTTATCTATGTGTTATCTCTTGATATGCATGTATATAAATGATCATAGATAGTCAAAGAGACATAAAGAGGGTTTTAGGGAAGTCATGGTCATAGTCTTGGTCAAATAGACAAGGTATGGTGTGGTTTTAATGAGGTATGTTGCACATTTGACCAAAGTGGAAGAGTTTCCTTATATTTCTTGTATCCATGGCCATGATTTCGGCAAATATAAGACATATGTGATGTTGTTGACTAATTTTTATGTATTGGGTATAAATGTGGGTATTTGTTGAAGCGTAGAAAAGTTTTGGTGGTTCCGGGAGTGCCTAAACGCAATTTATCGCGAAACGTATACACTTTACGTATCTGATAAAAATAAAATGAACAAAGTTAATAATTATTCTCAAAATAATTACTTAACCCTTGCTTGATGTAAACATTTAATTGTTTGATGCCCGTTTACATTGAACGCTAATTTTTAGCTTACGCGATTTAGCTTAACATTTATGATTTAAAGCAAATGCGTACAATACAAAAGGTACATTGCGGATTTATCGACGTCGTCAATGACTCTAAAACACAGGGTGTTATAGACTTCCCCCGTTAAACGAGCCTTGTCCTCAAGGCTCACGATGCAGCACTTGACGACGGTGTGGTCTTGGTGAAGAGGTGTGGATATTTCTTCTTGAATTGGTCTTCACGTTCCCACGTGAACTCAGGACCTCTCTTGGAGTTCCATCGAACCTTGACTAATGGGATCCGGCTTCGCTTCAACCGTTTAACTTCACGGCCCACTATTTCTAATGGTTCCTCAACAAAATGAAGCTTGTCATCAAGATGAAGTCCATCCAACGGAACGGCTAATGGTTCGTCGGATTCTAGCTTTTTCAGGTTTGGACACTAATGATTATGAACTCTGCTCAAACTCCTTCTTGGAAGTTTCAAGCTTGTAAGCAACTTCTCCAACCCTTTCTATCACCTTAAAAGGTCCAACATACCTAGGGTTTAACTTCCCCCGTTTGCCAAAACGTACGACCCCTTTCCAAGGCGAGACTTTAAGCATAACTTTATCCCCGACTTGGAATTCCATTGGTTTACGCTTTAGATCGGCGTAACTCTTCTGTCGATCACGAGCGGCTTGCATCCTTTGCTTGACTGGATGATTTTCTCAGTGGTCACTTTAATTAAATTCTGGACCGTGTATTTGAGCTTTCAACTTCAAGTCCAACAAACAGGTGAACGACACTTTCGACCATAAAGTGCTTCGAATGGTGCGGCCTTGATGCTAGCGTGATAGCTATTGTTATATGAGAACTCGACTAATGGCAAATGGTTAACCCAACCCTTTCCAAAGTCGATACACAAGCAAGCAGCATATCCTCGAGAGTTTGAATGGTCCTCTCGCTTTGCCCTTCAGTTTTTGGATGTAATGCTGAACGCAAATCCAAATTAAGTACCTAAATGCGTCCTGAGTGACTCCAAAATTTGATGCGAATCTTGGGTCGCGATCACAAATAATTGAGACAGGTATTCCATGTCTCGTGACCACCTCCTTCAGGTACATTCTTGCAAGTTTGTCCAAAGGATCGGTCTCTCTCATTGGCGTAAAGATCGCAGACTTAGTGAGTCGGTCAACAATCACCCAAATGGTATCGTAGCCTTGGGATGTCTTAGGAAGCTTGGTGACAAAATCCCTGGTGATGTTTGCCCCTTCCATTCAGGGATCTTAGGTTGTACACAAATCCTGATGGCCTTTGATGTTCGGCCTTGACCTTAGCAGCAGTCAAACACTACTAAATAAAATTTTTGGCTATGTACGCTTTCATGTTGGGCCACCAATATAGCTTTCTTCATGTCTTGGTACATTTTGTCGAACCCTAATTAAGAGTACTTCTTTTGATATGTGGACTCGTGCATGATCACAGTCCTAAAATCGCCATAACAAGGGGTAACCAGCTCCTGCCATTAGGCAAAGGGTTCCATGCCGCACGTGGCTCCAAACTTTTGTTTCTCTAATTGCTTCTGGAAATTTGGCTTTTTTTTTACAACTCAGCCACATTCCCCTAAGACTTCACCAAATGTGCTCTGGTTATCCGCGCTTCAGTCTGAGCATTCAGGATCTGTTTGGGAAGATCCAAGCTAATAGCCATGACTAAGGCTCAAACTCTTAACGGTGGTTCTCGTTCTTTCCTGCTCAAAGCATCAGCAACGACATTTGCTTTCCTCGGGTGATAACGAATATCGCAATCGTAATCACTTAGCAACTCTAACCATCGGCGTGGCCTCATGTTCAACTCTTTTGATCTAAAATAGTGTTCAAACTCTTGTGATCGTGAACACCGTACCACTAAGTTCATATAAATAATACTCCAGATCTTGAGAGCGAACACCACTCTCTCCGAGTTCCAAATCATGAGTTGTATAGTTCTTCTCATGAATTTTTAACTGGCGTGATGCATAAGAAATCACCTTTTCTCTTGCATCAACACAGCGCCAAACCTTCATTGAAGCGTCGCAGTATGCGATAAATCTTCGCTTCCTCAGGTAATGCCAGGATTGGTGCAACTGCCCAACTTTTGCTTCTAACAGTAGAAAAGCTCTTCTTGTTTTATCGCCCCACTCCAAACTTGACCTTCTTTTGAGTAAGCTTGGTCATTGGCTTGGCGATCTTTGAAAAATCCTTCAATGAATCTCGATAGACCCAGGCAAGACTAAAAATTGACGAATCTCCGTTGGTGACTAGGAGAATGTCCAATCTTTAATGGATTATAATCTTGCTTGATCCACATGAATTCCTTCACTATCGATCACGTGACCGAGGAACTGTACTTGGGATCCAAAATTCACATTGGAAAATTTTGCATAACACTCCTCTTTCTTTCAACAACACCAATAATATCTTCAGATGCTGCTTCGTTGCTCTTGCCTTGCTCTTTGGAAAGATCAAAATATCGTCAATAAAGACAATTACGAATTTGTCCAGATATGGTTTGCACACTCGGTTCATGAGGTCCATAAACACAGCAGGTGCGTTGGTCAAACCAAATGGCATAACTTGAAATTCGTAATGGCCGTAACGAGTTCTGAAGGTCAGTCCTTCGGAATGTCTTCTTTACGAACCCATCAATTGTGAAACCTGACCTTATTCGATCTTCGAGTAGACACTCGACCCTTGAAGCTGATCAAATAAATCATCAATTCTTGGGAGCGGATAACGGTTCTTCACCGTTAGTTTATTCAATTCCCGGTAATCAATGCACATCCGGAATGATCTGTCCTTCTTCTTGACAAACAAGACCATAGCTCCCCAAGGTGAGGAACTGTGTCTTATAAAAGCCTTATCGGAACAGCTCTTTCGTTGCTCAGAAAAAATCTTTCATTTCGGAAGGCGCCAATCGATAAGGTGCCCGTGCTACAGGTGCAGCCCATGTACCAAATCAAATTTGAAACTCCACTTGTCGAGTCGGAGGAAGACCCTGCAAGTCCTCAGGAAGTACTTCAGGAAAGTCTCGAACTATTGATACGTCCTCAAGTCGCTTCTTCTCCGACTTGTCTTCAACCTCTTTTGCAGTGACATGTGCCAAAAAGATAGGAAATCCTCTTTCCATGTACTTCTGCATTTTAGTGCACGAAATGATGTTTAATCGTGTCTCCATTTCCCCAGGTACTTCATCACCGAGTATATTAAGGTTTTTATTTCTCCAGGATGCGAACAATCTTTCGGCACATACAATGACCTCTCCGCCCCTCATCAGGGGCCACTTCCCTCCCCTCCCCCCCCCCCCCCCCCCCCCACCTTCCCCCCCCCTTGGTACTATCGCCAACCAATCTAACGCTTATAGCACAAAACACCAATTCTACAGGCAATAAGTTTATGTTGAATTTGTGGATTAGGAAGTGATTAATGTCAACCCTTAAGTATAGTAATTTAAACCCAATAAACCTCCCTTCAGCTATTTCCAATCATCATAATAGTTGTCAAGGTATATGGCGTGATGTTCAATTTGGGGAGCTAAATGTAGTATACACAAAACTTCAATGGCACCCGTATCAATAAGATAAAGCATACGCGTTTGTTTAGAAGAACTTACCCCAACGACGTTGCCGGTTTGCCCCGGCAATTCCAACCACATACACCTTGCGGAGCCCTGACATTCCAGCTTGATTACCACGGTCAATTGTTATTCAGTTTTGCAATTTCTTTTGAAGTGACCTTGACTCCGTACCATATCAACCGTTGCCCTTCTGATTATTATTGTTGTTGTTGCGGTTGTGTTGTTGTTTGTATCTTGTTGTTGTTGGTATTTGCAGCCGGCTTCTACAATCTCTGGCCAGACTGGCCACCCTCTTGCATTTATTGCACCAGGTGGACAAGGACCCTTCATGATTGGTAAATAGAGGTTTAGTCCCTTCATACGGTTTCTTGTCACCATTCCCTGCAGCATAAGCCCTGCCTGTGTTCTGCCTTTTGTTATGTTGTTGGTTTTGGTTATTTTAGGAAGTGTCTTCAAACTTCCTCTTGTTTTTTGTCTGACGTACAGCATAGGCATGGGTCTTCTCATCCATCAACTCAGTTGTAATTTCGATAGCCTCTTGCATGGTTTTTGGCTTTGATGCCTTTACACTGCCATGTATCATATCAAGCAAGCCACCGATATACTTTTCAATCTTGTCTATCTCTTCCGGAAACATCCTAGAACACATCAAAGCTAGTTGCTAAAATCGTCGACTATAGGCCACCACATCGGTGCCTTTAACCTTCAGATTCCACATCTCAGTCTCAATCTTCTTGATCTCACCCCTCGGGCAGTATTTATCAGTCATTATTTTCTTAAGTGTTGCCCATGGCATGGCATGAGCTACTTCAGGAGTAGTGGTCTTAACATGGGCATTCCACTATGTAAGAGCATCATCTTGTAGAGTGCAAGTCGTGAATTTGACTTGACTAGTTGCTGTACAATTGCTAATGCTAAACACAGACTCCATTTTCTCAAACCATCAAGTGAGTCCGACAACTCCCTCAGTGCCTTTAAAGTCCAAAGGTTTGCATTTCAAGAATTCATAGTAAGAGCATTCGCGAGCAGTTTGTGTTGGCCTTGGTCCTGAACCATTGCTGTTGTAGCCATTCCTAACCCTGCTTACTTTTGCTTCGGCTATTGCAGCAGCAACTCCTTGGTCAATTAAGGCCTGAAGTTGTGCCTCAGTAACAATTGTGGTAGGTGTTGCATTTGGGGTTGATGTGACTGGTGTTGACCTTGTGGTTCTCTTTGGTGCCATTTTCTTCAATCACAAGAAAATACAATACCCATTAGATTTCAAAAATCTTAACCATAACTCGATGTATACATAATAAATAAAACGAGATCACAGCACATGGTGAAATACACAACAGTATTGAAATTAACAAATCGATATTCATTCACAATAAATTCGATTTCATATAAAACATAATCCATCCTTTCCATATATAACTGGAAATATACATGATCTATTTGGTACATAATGATTCCCTATCGCTAGGTTACAAAATGAAAATCAACATAGAGCCCTACTAGCCGGGAGTTACCCGTAATACTTAGTAGGCTATACAGGATAGTTGATCAGAAATAAAAGATCTATACTGGATAGCTAACCAAAACAAAAGATCTATATCGTCTGCTAGCTGGGAGTAACCCATAAAACTTAATAGACTGCATAGTAGCTACAATCATAACCAAAGTCTAGGAACTGCTACCAGTGTCCTCTAATGTGTCAACGTGTGCTCCAGCCTTTAGGGCCTGGGTACGCATGATATGCTAAACAGCAAGATCATCTGCAGCCTAATGCTGCCACTCATGGCGACGCACCTCAGTCTCTAACACTGTAACTCGTGCCTCTAATGCCCTGCAGTGAGCTTTAGACCTAGCCAAGGCCTGACGGGTCTCCATACTCTCTTGCTCGTAAGCAAGTCTCTCTCTCCTCAATACCTCAATCTCAGCTCTCACAGCTGCACGATCTGTCTGGGCATCGTGATGTCGTGTGTAAAACTCAGAACTCTCTCTACTGCGAATATCTACCTGGTAACTGAGCCTCATATTGACCATCTCTAAGGCGGTCATCATCCTCCTCTCAGTATCTCGAAACCTGGTCTCCATAGTGTCTACAGGACTTTAGTCGATTCTATGAGCCATAGTGGGTCCTGGCTGTCTCGCAGCAGCAGCAGCAGAACTCTCCCCAACCTCACAACTAGGTCTAGGAGTAGTAAGTAGTATCCTCTTCCGAGGCGGTGTGTCAGCCTCGGGAATCTTAGCTCTACGGCTAGCGGATGGTACAGGTAGAGGTATAGGTAACAATGATGGTGTCTCTAATGGGTGTAGTAAATAATGGAGGGATGATGCTACATCTCTCATCTCAGTCGCGAGTGCTCTAGGACTTAGGGGTCAAATACGTGGAGATAAAAAGGATGGTGGTAGCAGAGGTGTAGGTGCCTCATCCTCAGCTGGCACTAAGTCCTCTGGGTGCTCAGGCTCTGGAATGTATACAGGTACATGATTCTCCAGCTCCATGGGATCAGATACATACTCTGGAGAACATGGTACCTGCTCCAACAACTGTCGGGCAGCCTCCTCGTAAGGATCCTCAGATGGAATACTCCAAGATCGTGCCTCAGAGTGAACAGAAGTATAGGTAACGGCGGAATCAGCTGACATGACTACTGTGACCAGCAAAAATAACTTATATGAGTATATTAATATAAGACTATTATCCTTATATACGTAATATATTATAAACACGTATATCAATTATGCATGTATATAGTCTAACCGACTAATGCAACAACTAGTATATGAATACCCCGTAAAAACCCTTTTGTATGTATGCAATGTTTGAAAACGGTTATAGTCCAGCAAAACATTTGACCTGGTTCTCTATAACCTTGGCTCTTGATACCAATCTGTAACACCCCCAAAATGGGTCGCAGCGGAATAAGGATCCGGGGCGTGTTACTTCAAGATCAACAGCACAAGATATATATAAGAACGACACAAAAAGTCGTTTAAATTGATACATTGGATTTAATTATAAGACATAATACAAAAGCATAAAGCTTTACTTGTTCCTTGTTTAATATTACAAAAGCCAACAATACATTTCCCAAAATATGATGCACATAAATCTTTAAGTGTGCAATCCAAAATGTAATCCAATGCATCCTTGGCACCTCGTGCCTATTGACCTCCTGAAAACATTGCTTAAAACGTCAACAAAAATGTTGGTGAATTCATAGGTTTATGTATTTAAATTATGCAGGACCGCAAGACTTTCCCGTGATGTTACAACATATGCCAACAATCACAAAACCAGATTACTGTTGCACTAAGCTCATGACACTGAAGCTCAACCTATATTTGCTATTTTAGCAGTTATTTTGCCCGTACAGATGTTGTAACCCGCAACATCCAAGTCCGACATGGTCAACGTTCGTTCCCGGTGATAGCTAATCACCTAAACGGGGAGGTTAATCCCAATAGATCTATTTATAACATTCGCGCTCACATAATGCAATTAACAACTACATCTATGCAATTGACAGTTCATGATAATGGGCTCAGGAGTTAAAACACTTGCATCCAATTTATAAAACAAAGCACGTTTTCACCCCAAATAATAGTAAATCAGTAAAACTGTAAAAAGTGGGGCTATGAACTCACCTCGAGTGAGCGAATATCAAGTATATCATAAATAATGCGTCACGTAAATCGTCAGATGCAACCTAAATTAACATAGGTCGTATAAGTACCATGTACTTCAATATCATATAATCCTATATAGCTCATCATACTATCGTTCGGGCTATCATAATTAAGAGGTCATGTAGTGACGTATGAGGAGCTAGGACACTTTAAATCGTAAATCCAACAACTAGTCGATACGCCACCCTGAAGAGGCCACATTATGAAACTCCCTAGTAATATAGCACTTTGCTAACTAATACCACATATAGGTCTATATAGCTCAATCACCATCTAATTGTTTTGGTAAAATTGTGTTTAATAAGTAAAAACGTTTATAATTACCGTTTTAGTAAATATAGTATAACTTTCGCGTTTCAAGTCCATTTGACGTGTTTCTTGCGCTCATGTTTTCGTATTAAGTCGAGTTATCAAAATTTGACATTTTCAAATTTTGGACCTACTGGTGAACAGTAACTTTTACTGTTCACACCAGACCCTAAATGTTTTTATATCGTTTTCGTCGTCGAAACTCGTAAACGTCATATTTTATTCGTTATAGTTCCGTTTTTAGCGATTCTTTCGAGCACGTTCTCGTATTTGAAAGTTCTATCAATTTATGAGGTTTACAAAAATATAGCTTTCTGTTATGAATAGTACTTTTTATAAAAATAGTTTTATAAAACCCGGTATTACGTGAATCGTATTCTTATCGTATCTTTTTCGTTATAAAGCGGTTTTTCAAGTTTCTTATCATTTTGGAATCGTCATGAGGTGTATTATATTTCTAAAATGTTAAACCTACTGTTGGAAATTCGGACTCCAAACAGCCCCTTATGATATATGTATATACTTACTTAGTTAACTTGTTTTAAACACTTTATAAACCCTAATTTGTACCTAATCATTTTTACACCAAAACAACATGGTATATTACTTATATATCCATATTAACATGATATCACTAACATCATAACATGTGTAAAAGTGAACAAATCCATAACCACAAGTAAAAACCCTTTTTACATGTTAAAAAGTCCTAAATGGTGATTCTTGCTATAAAGAATTAACATATGCATATAATGATAAATGTAAGATCATAAAGAGTTCTAGATGACCTTATGGTGAATGAAGATGATGATAATCAAGTGCTAAACCCTTGTTTAGACTTAAAATCAAAGCTTGCACAATGTGAAACCCTAGCTTTCCTTTTCTTGAGTAATGCTTGAAAATGGTTTGCCAATGCTTGCAAATGCCTTAGAATACCTTAGATATGATGTGTGTAGGTGTGTATGGGTTGTATAAAATTTTGTATGGATTTGGTTATTATATGGTTTTGAGCCGTGGGCTAGAGAGCACAAAAAGGGAGGAATTTTGTGATTTCTAGTTAAGTGTTTGAGTTCTATGTGTTATCTCTCACTAGCACATGTATTAAATGAGTTAGCTAGTCAATAAAGTTGCAATAGTATTCAAAGAGACAAGTCCCATGGTCTTAAGGAAGAAAATTGGTCATGGGAAACATGGAATGGTTATGTTTAATGGTGTTGGATGAAGAACCAATGCTTGTAAACACCTTAGTGTGCCTTAGGATTGATGTGTAAAGGGTTGTATGGATTGTAGAAAAATTTGTATGGTTTGCTTATGGATAGCTTAATGAGTCGTGGCTTATTGATAGGAAAAGGAGAGAAGAAGTGAATTTTTGTTAAGTAAAAGAGTATGTAAACTCTTATGCATGCATTTATATTTATAGGAAGAGGTAATGAGATATTATACTTGCAATGTTTGACTAGAAAATTCAAAGGGGGGGGGGGGTTTGTGTGCCGTAGGTCAAGGGGATAAGGGAGGAGGGAAACAAGGGTTTTAATGTTTTGTGTTTCTTGGTCTTTATGTTTCCTATCATGGGAATCATCCCATGATATTAAGGAAACATGTTTAGCTAGTTAATTTCCTTTTCTAGTTATGTTTACTTGCATTTTTTAAAAGAAAAGTGCAAGTATAAAATGTGAATGTATAAAAGTTTTGATTATATGTAAAGTGTAGTTTTTATATTTGTTAACTTGTAAAGTCTTTGCTAATTTGTACATATACATTTATATAGGACATGTATATGTATGCTCATATGCATAAAGTTTCATAAACTTTGATCATTGTATAAAAACATAGGTATTTGTTGAAGCGTACGTTGATTTTTAGGGTTTCGGGAAAACCTAATTGTCATTTATCGTGAAACGTAAACACTTTTACGTATCCGATAAAATAACTTGTGAAACGTTATTAATTATTCTCACAATAATTTCTTAACCCTCGTTTGATGTAAACAATAATTTGCTTAATGTCCGTTTGCGTTAACTAATCATTTTTAGTTTACGCGATTTAACTTAACGATTTCTATTAAAAACAAACGCGTACAATACTAAAAATAAATAGTAACTTTATTAACGTTGTACATTGTCCTAAAACACGAGGTGTTATAGGATTCATAGGTGTCTTCCTTGGTGTAGGAATTAGAGGTGACTGCCTGAGTTTGGTCAATGTTCTCTCAACAAAAACTTATTCTAGATGATCTTTGGTCATATGTTCAATGGACCCACACTTAGAGCATATTGTTTTTGAGTAGCAATCATCAGTGAGGTGATTTCTTAACCCATAGTGTTTACAGGGTCCAAACCAAGTCTACTATTTTGAAGGGTTTGAACTACTTGCCTGAGAGATGGAGAGATGACCAAAAGGGTCTTAATGTGGTCTTTGAGTTAGCTTTCTCCTCAGAGAAAGTTTTAGGGAAAACAGGGGACTTGGTTTCAATCTTTTTCTTAATGACATAAGCCTGACCTACTTTGTTTATTGATTGTTTTCTCTTTTTAGAGAGAGTAGAATTTAGTGTCAGGTTAGCCATGTTGAAGTTAGGTCAGCGAAGGATATAAGAGTGTTTGAAGTACCAAAGGGTTCTGACCCACTCAGCTTGGGTAGAGGGGGCAGAGGTACCTGTGTCTCGCACTCAGACTCAGAGTCAAAGGTGATCTAAAGAGCACACCCAAATGATGATACATCAGCCTTAGTGAACACAACCTATTTAGGGGAACTTCTCTTTTCTCCTACGTCTTTATCCTAAGACTTTGAGAATGTTGCTAGGAACTTGCTCAGAGAGACGTTGGTTAATGGTGACTTTACTACAGGTTCATTTCTTAATAACCTTTTTTAGTTTAGTGATCTCATCCATCAGAGATTCATTTTCAAGGTTTACCCTAATGATTTCATTCTGAAAAGAATAGTTAATGGGTTAATGGAACAGTGTTCTTAAGGTTACATTGTTTAGACTTATGTAAAAGTAGTTCTTGTTTTAGAGCATTAAATTTGTTAACCAGATTTTTCCTGTGATCCTCCACATAGTAAAGATCAACATGAGTAGTCTAAAACATGATTTCTTTCATCACAATCAGTCATAGTCATTGTCACTTTTTCCTTTATCACTCATTCCCTTCTTATTCTTAACCATTGTCAAATCATCAATTCTCTGGGTAAGTGTAGCTATTTCAGCCTTAAGTGCCTTGTTTTTTCATTTGTAGTCTTTTTGATGATTTTTAGTATTTTGAGAAGATGTTTGGGTGAAGGATGGTGTGGAGAGTCACCACAAGGCACAACCGTAAGAGACCTTAGAGCTTTTCTTAGCTCCTTAGGCCTGGGAACTCCCTCTTCTAAGAAGTTACTTAGATCTCAAAAATATCCAAGACGCTTAGTAGCATGCCAAAACGTGATGCGCCCAGATAATCGTGTTGTTCAACATGTTTAATAAGCATATATATGTCATAACAAACATCACACGCTCAATCTATTTATATATTTAATGAAAATGAAAATGATTTTGAAATGTAAATTTTTTTCTGACACTATATTTACACGTGGAAATGCTTTAGGCCATCAGTTAAACTCCACTAATAAAGTAAACTTAATAAAAAATGTGTCATTTATTTGTAGCCAATAACATAGTTGGCCGGTAAAACTTTGAGACATCTCAGAAAGTTAGCACTTTTAGAATCAGGAAGCTTCAACTCATTAACACGGACATGTTTACTTACCTCTATAGTCGTTACGTGTTCAAGGTCTAAAGACTCCTGTTAACGTAGCAGTAGATTATGTTTCTTCAACGTAGCAATTACTAACATAACCATTCTATATGCAGACAAGTAATATTTTCGTGTCTAAAGTCTAGTCATAAATAATTCGGATAGTTAAAAAAGTGCAAATAATAGCCAAACTATATAAACAAAATAAAATAGTAGGGCCATCACACATAATTTGTATATAAATCAGCAAATTAAATTAGGCCTTATTTTTTTTTTGTCATAATGAAGTTAATAAATTACAAGAATTCTGAAACTCAAGAATATATAGGATGCTTCCATCTTCAAACAAAACCTAGAACAAAAGAACATATACAAAACTTACTTTCACATTCTTACAAAGACGATATAAAAAGCCAGATCTATAACGGGTAACAAGTAATATGCTAAAACACCGCAAAAAAACAAAAACAAAAGTAATACCTCAGTTTTGGTTGGCGGCCTTGTCGTGCAAGCATCACACGACAGAGATCTTTTACGTTTTTACGTGTTGCACCATGGTCATTTGAAGAACGAAAAACAACTAGATGAGACTCTTAAATCGTTATGTGCACACTTGATGCTAGCATACTAATGAGAGTTGTTGGGATTAAATGATTATATTTATTTGGTTTTCACTTGCTGTCAACCTCTAGTCTCTCCTTGGATACAAGATATATGAAACTAACTTTATAACATTTTCACATAAGCACGTTATTTTTTACTATGTCATTTTCATATGTAATTGCAAATGCAAAGGGAATTCTAGCTTTGAATTTTGACGTAGACAAGTTATTTGGGCCTAAACCTCAAAAAGAAATAAGGGGTTGATCATATATTCTGACATTGGCATCGAACCTTTAATGACTTTATTTCATTGTTTCCTACCTTTTAGGTACTTTTTCTGAGAAGGTTGGCGTGACGTAATACATGCAAAGTTATACATAAATTAGTTAATGATACACCTTCTATCTTATACACTTGCTGACTTGCAACCACTAAGCAGATACAACTGGTATTTATGACCCATGTCTATCATAAAATCATAAAGTGAGTTGACAATGCACAAGGTTTAAGACTGCAAACCCTGGCTTATGGATTACCTTAATAGGTTTGAACTACTCACTGCAATGATATAAATATGAAGTTATAAACAAGATATTAAGACCTCGTTTGTCATTTAATAGGTTGCTCCACCAACTCATCTTATATTATATTGCAACCACACTTATACATGTATTGCATTAGATTGTTTGTGAGGGAGCACCTGGAAGACTCGTCTAATCTCGATACCTTTATCAAGGAATGCTTCCATGTTGTAGTTCAGACAACAACTTGGTTCATTTGGAAGTATACGAATGGTGTATGTTTCCAATTAAAATCTCTATGGACGGAGAAATTAAGCGATGAAATAAAAAAAAGCCTTTTCTCACTCATAGATCCTTCATAGGAATAGGCAAATCTATACATGTTGGATCGACCGGATCAATGATCCCATAAATGCTTGTTCAAAATCAGTATGATCCCTATATTCTCTAGTTCCTTACAAGAGTAGGGTAAAATTGGTGCCTAAAACGGCGCCATCAACACCGTACACTGCGTCATAGCCATATCGAGTGTTACTGGTTTTCTTCTTCTTTTTGAATGTAAAACTGAAGTTAGCGTGTTTCTTTGGTCATGTGTTTTAGAAATGTTATGAGATATGGTGTTCTTTCTATTGTGTGTTATATGAATGCTATCGAGAAAAAGGTGTATAGCACATGAATAACAAGGTACATGAGCACTAAAATTAAATACATAATTTATCTTTATTGTAAGTTTCATGAAAGCTAACAAAGAATAATTGTTTGCAATACCTAGACTTATATAGAATTTTGGTAAGAAAACATCATATTTTGTAATGTTTTTGTATAAAAGAAGTACATGTATACTTATTCTTCATTTCTTTTGAGTACTGCTTTGTTGGGTCGATCATTTCTTTTTGGCCTTGGGCTAAGAAGTAATTATTAAACTATTATAATGAAGAACTGAATATGGATAAAGGCTTTTACAATAGTTAGTATTTGCCAAATGATTATCACATAATAATTCAGTGAAGCATTTGGTAACACTAAATCACTTGTCTTGCTATTTTTGGAACAATAAGAAAACCCGAATTTCTTATTAAAACGCAAATTCACTGACGACTTGTGTGCTATATAATAATCGTTTGATTTGCACGTGAAAGTAGGATACATTAGCAAAAGAGTCGTCATGAAACATGAATGAATGAGAGTGATTTGTGAAAGTATATATGTGTTTAGAGAAAAAGAAAGAAAAAATAAGTTAGAAATAATATAGTTTCTTTAGTTCATATGCATGGTTTTTACGACAACATTACTGTTAGTGAACAGGTTCATTCTTTATCTAGTAAACTTAAAGAGATGAAGTTGAACGATGAGGTTTCTTCCCATCACAGCATGAATTCTCGTCCCTTAACTAGTAAAGAATGTGGTTCCATTTTAGATGTTATAGAAGAAATTATTAAGGTTGGACAAACCATGGGCTATAATATGCAATGTTGTGCGAAAAATATTGAGGATATCATCGGCCTACAAGGAGATTACGATGTTTTTAGATGAAGTTTTTGTCCTTAAATGTTCAAGGTCTTGGTAACAAGACCAAAAAGGGGTGGATTAAGGAGTTATGTCATAAACATAGGATTAATTTTCTCGCTATTCAAGAAACTAAGTTGGAGTCGATTGATTTATTTTCCATCAAGTCTTTATGGGGAAACTTAAACTTCGACCATGTTGTTGGCCCTTCAGTCAGGTTTTTTGATTCTCTGTGTTTGGGATTCATGTGTATTCATCAAAGATCATGTTTTAAAATCTGATTATTTTGTGGCTATTATGGGCACTTGAGTTCCCACTTCTACTAAGCTCCTAATTCTTTCCGTTTACACTCCTCAAGAGCTAACTGAGAAATGTGATCTTTGGAATTATCTTCGTTCTCTTATTGATAGGTGGGATGGTGAAACTGTGATCATGGGATATTTCAATGAAGTTCGTTATGAGCATGAGAGGTTCGGCTCTACCTTCAATAGTCAAGGAGCTAACGTTTTTAACAATTTCATTTCTTTGGCAGGTTTAATTGATCTCCCCCTCGAAGGTTACACTTTTACTTGGGCTCATAAATCGGCATCCAAAATGAGCAAACTTGATAGGTTTCTCTTATCGGAAGGCTTATTTTCATCTTTTCTGCATTTATTGGCGTTATGTTTGGATAGGAATTTATCCGATCATCGGCCAATTCTTATGAAGGAAAATTCTTATGATTTTGGTCCGACTCCTTTCCGCATTTTTCATTCATGATTCTCTATGGAAGGCTTTGACTCCTTTGTAGAATCAACATGAAAGTCCATGCATGTCACTGATTCAAATGGCCTGGTCAGAATGAAGAAGAAACTTCAACTTCTTAAATGTGCTATCAAAATTTAGATTAAAGAGACTAAAGCTCGTTCTTATGAGAAGAAAATCAACATTCTTCAAAACTTTTAAGAAGCCGACAAATCTATTGACCGAGGTTTGGGCAATGAAGAAATTATTCTTAAACGAACCAAACTCTTAAAGGAACTTCAGGAGCTTAATTATTTAGACGCATCGGAGATCTCTCAAAAAGCTAAGGTTCGTTGGTCCATTGAAGGTGATGAAAATACTAAATATTTTCATGGAATTCTTAATAAAAAGAGATCTTAACTTGCTATTTGTGGCACTCTAGTCAATGGTGAATGGATTTCTAATCCTGTTGGTGTTAAACGAGAATTTTACTCCTACTTCAAGAATCAATTTTCGCCTTCTTATACTCCTCGTCTAAGTTTCGATTTCGTTTTCCCTAATCGTCTATCCACTGATCAAGTTGAAGATTTAGAGCGCTTGGTTACTTATGACGAAGTGAAAAGGGCTGTTTGGGATTACGGCGCCAACAAATCACCAAGGCCAGACGGGTTTACATTTGAATTCTTTTATAAATTTTGGAAGACTCTTGATCAAGATGTTTTTCAAGCGGTTTAAGATTTCTTTGAGAATGGACACATTCCTTGTGGATGTAATGCTTCTTTTACAACGCTTATTACTAAAATCCATGATGCGAAAATCGTTAAAGACTTTTGGCCTATAAGTCTTATTGGGAGCATTTACAAAATTATTACTAATATTTTAGCTAATAGACTTTGCAATGTCTTGCCTTGTCTTATTAGTGAAGTTTAATCGGCTTTTGTTTCTAATCACAAAATTTTGGATGGACCGTTCATTCTCGATGAGTTGTTACAGTTGTGCCAACATAAAAGGAAAAGAGCTAAGATTTTTAAGGTCGACTTTTAAAAAGCTTTTGACTCGGTGAAATGGGACTACTTGATCGACACTTTTAGGGCTTTCGGCTTTGGTCAAAAATGGTGCTCTTGGATTAATGGTTGCTTTGCAACTGCCACGGGTTCGATTCTTGTCAACGGTAGCCCTACATCGGAATTTCAATTCCATAGAGGTTTAAAACAAGGAGATCCTATCTCCCCATTCCTTTTTATTTTGATCATGGAAACCCTTCACCTATCTTTTAAAAGAGTTATCAAAGCTAATCTCTTTAAAAGTATCTCGATTAATGCTTCTTTTTCGATATCTCATCTTTTTTAAATAGATGACGTGGTCTTTATCGGTGAATGGAATAGTTCAAACATTAAAACTGTTGCTAAAGTTTTAAATTGCTTCTATTTAGCCTCCAATCTTAAGATTAATTTACACAAGAGTGAATTGATGGGAGTTGGTGTTAATTCGAATGAAGTTGAATCAGTAGCGAATCTGGTTGGTTGTTCCACTTTTTCATCTCCTTTTAAATATCTAGGTGTCATTGTTGGTGATAATATGTCGAGACATAAACCATGGGAAGATGTCATCTCTAAAGTTTCTATTCGCCTCTCTAATTGGAAACTTAAAACCCTTTCGATAGCGGGTCGGTTAACTCTCATCAAGTCGGTCATCTCTTCGGTACCGCTTTATTATATGTCCATTTTTAAGGCTCCTATGGGCGTATTAAATAAGCTGGAGTCCATACGCAGGAATTTCTTTAATGGAATCGATGGCATGGACAAAAAAATATCATGGATTGGATGGGACAAGATCTTAGCTTCTAAGAAAAATGGTGGTCTCGGGGTTTCTAGTCTTTATGCTACGAATCGAGCTCTCCTTTTTAAATGGATTTGGTGCTTTTTTTCTCAAGATTCTTCTTGGTGGTCTCGTTTCATTCAAGCTATGCATGGCAATCATGAGGCCCTTTCTTCTTGCATCACGTCTTTACGATGTTCGCCTTGGTTAGATATAATTAGTGAGATGCATGCTCTTAATTCTAAAGGTATCGACCTTATGCAATTCTTGAAAAAAAAGTTGGGTAATTATC
The DNA here is from genome assembly GCA_026074375.1 of Tanacetum coccineum. Lineage (NCBI taxonomy): Eukaryota > Viridiplantae > Streptophyta > Magnoliopsida > Asterales > Asteraceae > Tanacetum > Tanacetum coccineum. Next base: position 30,951 of record BQNB010012611.1, read on the forward strand.
TTATTTTGTAATCTTTTCTAGCTCCTTGCTAGTTTTTTTAATAAAATTTGTCATTAAAAAAAAGTAGTTCATATAGTACTAGCCTCAAGTCCCGCCCGATGGGCGGCTAGCTTTAAGAATTGTTAAAAGTAAAAAGAGGTATCAAATGTTATACATATAATTTAAGGTACTAAAGATAAATGAATAAAAAAGAAGTACGAAATGATGTACATATAACTTACATTAGCTTCAACTATATCATCATTAATATAACACTTGCAGACCATGGAATACAATAGAATGGTTCATATGGGTCACATTGCTTGTAAAGACCTCTGCATTCACTCTTTCTAAAATTGGTAAAATGACGTACCAAATGTTATACATATAATTTAAGGTACTAATGATAAGTAAATACAAAAGAAGTACGGAATGTTGTACATATAACTTACATTAACTTCAACTATATCATCATTAATATAAGAGTAAACTGCAAAAATCATCCCTGTGGTTTGTAGTTTGTGACACTAATCATCCCTAGCCGATACTATTGACACTAATCATCCCTGAGTGGCAAATGTTCGGCAAAAATCATCCTTATTGGGGATGATTTTTGCAAAAAATTTAACAAAAAGTTTTGCAAAAATCATCCCTCTAGGGATGATTTTTGCCGAAAGTTTCACCACTCAGGGATGATTAGTGCCAATATTATCGGCTAGGGATGATTATTGCCACAAACTACAAACCACAGGGATGATTTTTGCAGTTTACTCTTAATATAATAATGGATAGACCATGGAATACAATAGAATGGTTCATATGGGTTACATTGCTTGTAAAGACCTCTTCATTCACTCTTTCTAAAATTGGTAAAATGATGCTAACCGAATAGTCAATCAAACTCGAACAAACAATACTAACATTCTTTAATATAAGCACAAAACATAAAAAAACAATAGTGATAATTATATTGTCCAAATGGTTTTAGTGCATGATTGCAGACCATAGTGCATATACTTCAGAGATTCTTTTAGTTAATGTTGCAGATGTGGGTTAGTCTCATCTTATAACTCACCAACCTCGTATGTACCACTTGTCTGCCATGGACCATTTCACTCACTTAATTGGAATGTTTTGTCTTGAGGGATGTCAATATGTTGTTTATTTTTGCCTTCAAGGTTACCTGAAGCACAAACTACACACATTTGCAGTATATACCTATAAAAAAGAATGATGCATGGTAGACTTAAGAAAGGCACTAATATTTGCTCACAGAACCAAGTCAAGGACTCAAATTTGTGATAAAGTAGAGGGTTCCATTATCTAAGCCAGTTATCCTATTAAATAGACGAATTAGAATTTAGTGGCTTAAATTAGTTAGATGATAAAATAAGAATGGACTTACAACTTCATCAAAGAGGCCAATCAATAAAATGAAAGTGGAATTGAACCCTCAAAACAGTTCCCCTCAAACCTCCTATACAAACACCAATAATTTTAAAATTATACGGTTGATCTCATACACCTTGATTATGTTATGAATATCAACTTACAAATGATTATAACTGTCAATTCCCTATAGAGTAGAGTGCACATAAGTAACAATTATTTTAACTCGGGTTACATGTGTAAAAAAAGTGGTTGTGGTTGTGATAAAATCTTTGACACATTACTTAACCCACCATAACTGTCCCCATCTGTTGGTATAAGCTCATTAATAAATCATGGACAATAATACATGATGAGTATAGTGCGGACCTGAAGTGGAAGGCTCCATTTGTCTTTGAGGACACAGAGACAAATCCTACCAAGCTGCATAAAAAATTTAAACTAAGTAAAAAGAACACAAACTTAGACATTGTCATAAACTAAAAAAAGAAGCAAAAGCACACTGCGTCATAGCCATATCGAGTGTTACCAGTTTTCTTTTTCTTTTTGAATGTAAAACTAAAGTTAGCGTGTTTCTTTGGTCGTGTGTTTTAAGAATGTTATGAGATATGGTGTTCTTTCTATTGTGTGTTATATGAATGTTATCAAGAAAAAGGTATATAGCACATGAATAACAAGGTACATGAGCACTAAAATTAAATACATAATTTGTTTTTATTGTAAGTTTCATGAAAGGTATCAAAGAATAATTGTTTTCAATACCTAGACTTATATAGAATGTTGGTAAGAAAACATCATAATTTGTAATGTTTTTGTATAAAAGAAGTACATGTATACTTATTCTTCATTTCTTTTGAGCACTATTTTGTTGGGTCGATCATTTCTTTTTGGCCTTGGGCTAAGAAGTAATTATTAAACTATTATAATGAAGAACTGAAAATGGATAAAGGCTTTTACAATAGTTAGTATTTGCCAAATGATTATCAGATAGTAAATCAGCGAAGCATTTGGTAACACTAAATCACTTGTCTTACTATTTTTAGAACAATAAGAAAACCTAAATTGCTTATTAAAACCTAAACTGACGACTTGTGTGCTATATAATAAGAGGGAGGTTATACTGTAAACCATCATTTTCTTAGATTTTGTGGGACACATCTTAGCCAACCATCTAAAACCGACATATTAAACAAAAAAATAAGAAAATTAATAAAAAAAGTGAAAGGGTATTGTGGTCATTTCACGTCCCACACCAACCACACCTCCAATTACTCGCACCTCGTCTTTTTTAGATCTATCCCCCTCTCTCTCTCTCTCACCTAATACACACTAAAAACATACACAAACACATCGGATCTGAATCTATCATCACGAACATCTAATTGATCGATCATCTCCTTCATAAATCAATGATCTCCTTCGTAAATCAATTATCTCCTTCTTCAGTTTATTAACATCACGTAATGTTCATCTAATCTATTTTTTTATCTTTTTTAGCGTATTTGATGTGAATAAGCTTATAATTCAACTTATCCTTTTTAGCTTATTTGATGTGAATTTATCTATGAATTTAGTTTTGATGTGAATAAGATGATCATTTTTTTAGCTTATAAATTTATTCTTTTTTTAGCTTATTTGATGTGATTAAACATATGAATTTATCATCATCGGTTCAGCTTATTTGATGAATTATGTGAATTTATCGTGTTGAATGATAAGCTAACTTATTAGGTGATTGATGTAAATAAGTTTATGATTTATCAGAATTTATTATGCTGAATTATAAGCTAACTTATTAGCTTATTTTTATGAATTATGAGGTTTTATGGCTTCATCTACGCTGAACAAATATAATATGACCTATTAGTGAAAAATCATATACGATAAGTTGCTTGTAAAAAATATAAAAACTTACTATATCATATATGATATAAGATAGGTTGTAAGCATTTATACTATATCATATATGATAATATGCTTTAAAATAAAATACAAGTAGTTTGTGATCTTCTCGTGAGTAGTACAAAGTTAGTTTTGTGTATAATATCATATATGATAATCTGCTTGAAAGTCAAATTTTTAAAACTATAATATATCATATATGATAATGTGCTTGTAACTAAAATACAAGCAAGTCTGTCATCTCCTGGTGAGTAATGAAAAGTTAGTTGTGTGTATGTTTTCAATGCATTTTACACAAGAAATGGACAAGAAATGAAAATACACAAGATGAGACTGAGGTTTGCAACAAAGATCTTGACACATGACATAAACATCCACATAGAGAAGATGAGCGACGAGGCACAAGCATTTGCAAAGAAGCACACAGACAAACAGGCGAAGCATAATCTCATAAGGGATACAGTCATAAAAAGGAAAAAAGTTCAGGATTTGTAAAAGAGTTGGCAGTGCTATCTAGTTACCTTTGAATGTAGACAGTATTTACTAGTTTTCATTTTTAAGTACTTACAGTATGTAGGTGGTACCGTAGTGTGTACCACATTTTAGGGATCCGTTGATCAGTCTTTAACTATGTAATGCTACTACATCTCTTTTATGCTGATGATGTGGTCTTCATAGCCTAATGGTGTGATCCGGATATCATCACTCTTGTGTTTTTTTCTTGGAATTTATAGTAAGAAAAGATATTTTAGATTTCTTCAACACAAAAATGATGGTAGATAAAAAATGTTGAACTTAATGTTATATCATATATGATTTCTTTTAGAAATCATATATGATGGTATGATTCAATCTTGTAAAATACAAAAATCAAATGTTTTTAGTCAAAACAAAAAAGAAATAATGTAAAATCGATTGTGATGAACCACTATATCATATATGATATATAAAAGGTAAAATTATGTAACAAATAAAGATCCAACACTTATTCATAATCAAAAGAGTACTTTTTAACAATATCAATAACTCAAATAGAAAGTAACCTAATGTAAAATCACATATGATATACGTAGGATATCATATATAATAAACACTTATTCATAATCAAAAGATACCAAAACAAAGTGTCTTTTGAATTCATGATTAAACCAAAACCTTGTTTTTATTGAAACTATTATTCTACTTCTTAAATCAATTCTTCTTCATTTTCAACCAAATCTACTTTTTCTTGAATAACTCATCTTGGGCCACGACGACTTTATCTTGATCCTTAAACATACTCGTGCACCTCTTGTTATGATCAGTACCTCCACACAATGAACATAAATTCCAGTTCCTTATACCTTTTTAATCTCTCTCTTTCTCTCCTTTAATACGCACCTTTCAATCTCTAAAAAAATAAAAATAAAAACAAAAGAATACATAAACAGTCACCTGAAAAAATAAAATCTCATATATGATAATCCCATGCCATATACTAATGAAAAAGCAATATCATATATGATACGATATAAGATATACGTACGAAAAATATCATATATGATATATCAAACACATTAACCAAAAGCTAGTTAGAACAGCTTATTGCTAACTGATAAGCTAAATACACCTTAATTTAGCTTTTCTTAACACATTAATCTAATAGAGCTTATTCGGAACATAAAAATAGCTAATAATAAATCTTATTAACAGTAGCAACATAAATAAGCTAATAAGATAGCTTATAATTCATCAAAATAAGCTAATAAGCTAGCTGTTAATTCAACAAAATAAATACAGATGATAATGTGTTAAAAGGAAAGATTGTATGTGATTAGCAAGATTGGTGGTCAATCACATTAATTTAATAGAGTAAATATCCAGTTTCCTTTTCTCTATAATTGATAGCTATCAATAGTTGTTTTTTAATATTTAGATCGTTGTAAATTTGTATAAATAGTGGTTCTTCTTATCATTGTAATACATAGAAAATAACTTCAATAACTAATTACCTCTTGTTATCATGGTATCAGAGCACATCTGCTCATCATATATCGCATAACCTGTTCAAATCCTCGAACCAAACTATCATGTCTGGAGAAGCTACCAAGTCTGGAGATGATTTATCCCTGCAACTAACCAATATGTTGAAGAATGGTTTTAATAACCATCCTCAAAACCCAAAGCTATCCAACAATCTCTAAATCAACCTCAAACTCAATCACCAAAACTATGCACTATGGACTCGAATGATTCGAGTGCCATAGGCAGAAAATCTAAAGCCCTGTTATCACATTTAACCTTAGATCCTCTAGAATAAAGTAGTAAAACTTATGAACAATGGGAACAAGAAGATTTGATTTTTTTCTCATGGCTCATCCAAAACATTGAACCCGCTCTAGCAGGCAACCTAACCGAGTACCCCACTGCTAAAACCATGTAGGATTCTCTGGTGGTTACATACAATAGGGAAAAAGACAAACTACAAACTTTCAACCTTCATGTCAAGGCTAATGACATCAAACAAAACAAAACTCACTTGAATTGTGGTAATTGTGGTATGACGAGACATACGACAGAGCATTGTTTCGAGCTAGTTGGCTCCTCTGATTGGTGGAATGATTGCCACAAGAAGGGCAACAAGAATCGTGGACCAAAAAGAGGCAAAGCCTCCGCTGCCAACACCGGTACTCATCAACAAAATACCACTAGAGACAGTTAATGAAGAATATGGATCTTTCTTAATGAACACAGCTCAAAACTATAATGTATATCAAAAACAGTCATGGATATTTGATTGTGGAGCCACAAATACTATGACTTATGATTTATCAGATTTTGCTACATCAACTAAACCAACAAAATCATATATACACATGACAAATAGAGAAAAAATAAATGTAAGGAATGGGGGAACTATTGAAATTTCACCAAAACTTAAGCTCTCTAATTGTCTCTATGTTCCAACTCTATCACATAAACTCCTATCGGTAAGTCAACCCACCTTTTGTATCTTAAAGGATATCAGGATGGGAGCGATCATTGTCGCGACACTGAAAGACAAGGGTTGTATTAAGTAGATGAGGTGACTCGAAGTGGCACTAAAATGCTTTCTCATGGAAAAGCGAAACAGAAGCCTGGCTATGGCATAGGAGACTCAGGCATCCATCCACAAGTTATTTGCATGCTTTATTTCCCAAGTTATTTCCTTCCAATTATAAGTCACATTGTGAAACTTGTGTGCTAGCCAAGAGTCATCAAAAAATATTTAAACCAAATAACACAAGGGTCGGTTTACCTTTTTCATTGAATCACTCAGATGTGTGGAACCCTGCTCCAACCATTGGGGGGTAAAACTTTCGTTTCTTTGTTATATTCGTATATGATTGCACACGTATGACTTATGAGTATTTATTAAAAAATAAATCTGAAGTTCTTGATAAATTTTTCATATTTTACACCATGGTCCAAACCTAATTTCAGAAAAACATTTAGGTTTTTAGATCCGACAATGGAGGAGAATTTGTTAACTCTAACATGAAACTCTTTTTCCAAACGAAAGGTATAATTCATCTAACCACATGTCCTCATACTGCGAAACAAAATGGTGTCGTAGAATGGAAAAACCGCATCCTATTAGAAATAACTCAGGCTCTTCTAATAGAATCACAAGTTCTAAAGTTTTTTTGCCAGAAGCTCTTGCTACGGCCGCATACCTTATCAACTGACTTCCCACTCAAATTCTCAAGTCTAAAAACCCTTTGCAAATTCTCACAGAGTATACCAAACCTCCATCTGTTCTTACTCTTGAACCACGAATTTTTAGGTGCACGGTATTTGTTCACATACCAAAATCTTACAAATCTAAAATGGACCCGTGTGTTAAGAAATGTGTCTTTGTTGGGTATGGAATAACTCAAAAGGGATACTGATGGTATAATCTAAAAACTCGACACATGTTCACTACTATGAACTGTGATTACCTTAAAACTGTATAATATTATGCCTCCCAACACAGTGGTCAGGGGGAGAGAGAATGTATCGACACACTTAGTTAGTTGAGATATGTTACATATAAAGAAGGAAAGAACCACAGTACACAAAATGAGTCTCCTTTATCCATACAACCTGAAGACCCAAACGTTAGTGTTACCTAAGAAGCTCCTAACCCGATACCCGAGGTAAATAATACTCACTCTTCTCCTATATCCGAACCTGTTGAAACCACTAATAACACATCAGGGCAAGGTCAGAGTATACATGAACAAGAGATCACATCAGGGCAAAGTGAGAGTATACATGACTAAGAGATGTTTGCCACTCAAGAAGACACACCAGTAGAGAAAAATGAACATATGAAAGAGCAAGAGAACTTTCCCACACAAGAAGACACATCGGGAAGATATGCATTATCACCAAGAGAAGATCAGGGAGTTCCACCAAAAAGATATTCCCTAGAAAAGAAGTCTAAGGGAAGTAGATATCTAATTGCTAACATAGCCAAAGGAAATCTATTCGAGGAAGCAAAGGCTTTTACCTTATCTATCTATTCTAATGAAATCCTTGCTAATATGGAACAAGCCTTAAAATCAAAACATTAGAAAGATGCAATGGAAGAAGAAATAAAAGCTCTTATAAAAAACAATACATGGGAGAAACGTGTCTTACCACCAGGAAAGAAAACTGTTGGGTGTCGGTGGGTGTTTACAATTAAATACAAACCTGATGGTACAACCGAAAGATACAAAGCGAGATTAGTAGCAAAAGGCTATACACAAACATATGGAATTGATTACTCTGAAACATTTTCTCCGGTTGCAAAAATTAATACAATCAGAGTTCTTATTTCCGTAGCAGCAAATAAAGGATTGCCCTTACATCAGTTTGATGTAAAGAATGCTTTCTTACACAGAGAGCTAAAGGAGGAAGTTTATATGGAAGCCCCACATGGATTTACGGAAAGTTTTGGAGAAAGAGAAGTGTGCCTTCTAAAAAAATCCCTTTATAAACAGTCCCCTAGAGCATGGTTTGGGAAGTTTACCTTAGCCATGAAACATTATGGGTTTAAACAAAGTAACTCAGATCATACATTATTTCTCAAACAGAGAGGTAGTCTCATAACCTGCCTAACAATCTATGTTGATGATATCATTATTACTGGAAATGACAAAGAAGAAATAACCAAACTAAAGAAGAACTTGTTCACAGAATTTGAAATGAAAGACATTGGAAGACTCAAATATTTCCTTGGGAATGAAGTTCTAAGATCAAAACAGGGGATCTTCATGTACCAAAAGAAGTATGTTCTCGATTTACTAGCAGAAATCGGTATGGTTGATTGCAAACCAACGGACACTCCAATGATTATGAATTAGAAGCTTTATATAGAGAAAAAAGCCCGCTTGGCTGACAAAGGAAGATACCAATGAATGGTTGGAAAACTGATATATCTCACACACACTCGACTCGATATAGCATATGCTGTGGGAGTGGTAAGTCAGTTTATGCATCAACCACAAAAGGCTCACATGAAAGTAGTCTTAAGAATTATAAGATATCTCAAAGGAACGACGGGGCATGGAGTTTTGTTCAAACAAAATAGGCATTAAGAAACTATTTTGTGCAAACGAGAAAGAAAGCAATAAAGAACACAAAGGTTTAACGTGGTTCGACCGACAGTGTGTCAGCCTACGTCCACAGGGCAGGAACCGAAGAGACTTTTATTAATACTGAATCAGAGAGTTACAATGATGATACAACTAGGAACCATAGCTATCCTTTTATAACCTTAGAAAACCCTAAAACATACCCTAATAACCAAGCCTGGTCAACAACAATAAATAGGCCCAGTTAACAACCATAAATATGGTCAAGTCAATGACAACTAATAGGGTCCAATAAAAGACAATAAATAGGGTCCAACCAATAAGGAAACTGCCTAACACCTGCACATACCATGTCACAAGAACGTTCCTGACACCTACACATACCATGTCAGCCTCCATTCTATTTCGGGTAGTAGATAGCTAAATCCAAGTCACTTAAACAACAATCTCCACCTTGACTTGGAATTTCTCCAACCGCCAAAGGTTCCTCAGTATCTCTCTTAGTCATCTCCTTCCTACACCAGATGCCTCGAAGGGACTTTACCTCCTACGAATATTAACCAGGTTCAAGCAGTACTCGAACTTCTCCGTTGGTAGAGCCTTTGTCAACATATCAGCTGGATTATGTTTAGTTGCAATTTTATGAATAGATAACCAGTCTTCCTCTATAATATCACGAATAAAGTTCAACCTTACATCAATGTGTTTTGTTCTCTCCTGATATACTAGATTTTTAGCCAGACTCAAAGCACTCTAACTGTCACAGTATAACACCGGTTTCTCCACCTTTAGACCCAAACTCTGCACCAGACCATGTAACCAGATACACTCCTTGATACCCTCAGTCATCGACATGTATTCTGCCTCAGTCGTCGAAAATGTAACCGTAGGTTGTAGAGTTGACTTCTAACTGACTGCACATCCAAACATAGTGAAGATAAAATAACTTAGTGATCTCCGTTTCACCAAGTCACCACTATAATTAGAGTCTGCATAGCCAATCAGACCATTACCATAACCCTTTCCATCATATACCAGATAAATATTTGACGCACCCTTTAAGTATCACAAGATCCACTTAACTGCCTTCCAGTAAGCTTTACCCGGATTAGCCATAAACCTACTAACAACACTGACCGCATGAGCTAGATCTGGTTTCGTACATATCATATCATACATAAGACTTCCAACTGCACTTGAATATGGAACCGTCTTCATGTATTTGACCTCCTTATCTGTACCCGGTATACTACTCTGATCAAGTTTAAAATGAGCCACCAAAGGAGTACTAACCAGTTTGGACTGATCAACAAAAAACGCCTGCAGAACTTCCTCAATATACTTTTCTTAAGATACCCATAACCGCCGTGCTTTTCTATCACGCTAGATCTCCATACCCAGTATTTTCTTTGCCGCATCGAGATTTTTCATCTCAAACTTACTTTTTAGAAGAACCTTCAAGTCATTAATCACAGCCATGTTTTTAGCTGCAACTAACATATCATCCACATATAGCAGCAGATATACATAAGAATCCCTATAAACCTTCTTCGAGTATACGCAGTTATCAATCTAATTTTGAATATAACCATTAGACACCATGAACGAATCAAACCTCTTGTACTACTGCCTCAGAGACTGTTTCAAGCCATATAAGAATTTCTTCATCAAGCACACCTAGTCTCTTCTAGAATTATTGAACCCCTCCGGCTGAGATATGTAGATCCGTTCTTCAAGATTACCATGAAGGAATGCAGTTTTTACATCAAACTGATCTAGCTCCAGATCAAATGCACCCATTATTGCAAAAAGAACCTGGATAGTTTTGTGTTTCACCACAGGGGAAAAGACTTCATGAAAATCAATCCCCTCTTTCTGTGAGAACCCCTTTTCTACTAGTCTCACTTTGAACCTTGCAGGTTCAACACCAGGAATTCCCTCTTTTCTTTTAAGGACCCACTTGCACCCCACTGGCTTCACCCCCTTTGGTAGTGTAACAAGATCCCAAGTCTTGTTCTTTTCAAGAGATTGCATTTCTCTATTCATTGTTATCCAGTTTTCCGCATCTTTACTTGCCACAGCTTCTTTATATGTTTTTGGATCATCAGAGCCTATATCATCACCAACTGCCAAGGCATATGCCACAAAATTTATGTCATAAATATTGACACACCCTGCATACCTAGCTAGCTTTGGAGCATTTCTTTTCCCTTTTCTGACTGCTATGGAATCCTGAACCCTAGTACCAGTATTATCAACTTCCTCCTTAACCAGTTCAACTTAAGGTTCTGACTGCTCTGGTTGTTCAGGTTGATCAGTGTTATTCTTTTCTTGTTGTTCCTCCTTTATCACAACTCTGTCATAAGTCTCAAACTCTACCTTTTGGTTAGCACCACAGTCTTTTGTACATGCAAAACTTTCACAACCTCTACTCTGATCAAGTATAGCAGATTCATCAAAGGTTACATCTTTGCTAATAAGAAAAGTATCAGGACTTTTTCCTTCTGTACACCACAGTCAATAGCCTTTTACTCCTGTTGCATATCCTAGAAATATGCATTTCACTGCCCTCAGCTCATGCTTACCATCATTCACGTGAGCATATGCAAGATAACTAAATATTCTTAGATCAGAGTAATTAGAGGGTTTACAGACCATACCTCTTGAGGCGTTTTAAGACCAATTGCAGTTGATGGAGATCTATTAACTAAATAGCTTGCAGTGTTAACTGCTTTAGCCCAGAATTGTTTCGATAGACCAACAAATATGCGTATACACCTAGCATGTACAATAAGTGTTTGATTCATCCATTCTGCAACCCTATTCTGCTGTGGTGTGTGTCGTACAGTGCGATGCCTTACTATACCTTCTTTCTTGCAGAAGTTATCAAATGGAGCATTGTAAAACTCTAACCCATTATCATTCCTTAGAGTTTTAACTTGTTTACCTGTTTGTTTTTCAACCATACTTTTCCACTCTTTGAACTTCCCAAACACCTCATCTTTTTTCTTTAGAAAGTACACCCAAACCTTACTCGAATAATCATCAATGAAGGTTACAAAATAAACACAGCCACCCTGTGATTTCACCAAAGAAAGACCCCATAGATCTGAATGAACATACTCTAGAATTTCCTTAGAAGTGTGCTAACCGGTGCTAAACTTCACCTTGCGTTGTTTTCCCTTAACACAAGCCTTATAAAACTGAACTTTACTTGTCACATCCGCACCAAGTAAACCCCGCTTGCTCAACACAGATAAACCCTGCTCACTTATGTGACCCAATCGACAATGCCATAAATTTGTCCTATCAGAGTGGAAAACCATGGTTGAAAAACAAATAAGTAAACAGGTTAAAACTTTGAGAACTGATAATGGGTTAGAGTTTTGCAATGCTTCATTTGATAACTTCTGTAAGAAAGAAAGTATAGTGAGGCACCACAATGTACGACACACACCATAGCAGAATGGGGTTACAGAACGGATGAATTAAACACTCATGGCGCGTGCTAGGTGTATGTGCATATTTGCTGGTATATCAAAATAATTCTGGGCTAAAGCAGTTAACACTGCAAGCAATTTGGTTAATAGATCTCCATCAACTACAATTGGTCTTAAAACGCCTCAAGAGGTATGGTCTGGTAAACCCTTTGATTACTTTGATCTAAGAATATTTGTTTGTCCTGCATATGCTCACGTAAATGATGGTAAGCATGAGCCGAGGGTAGTGAAATGCATATTTCTAAGATATGTAACAGGAGTCAAAGGCTATTGACTGTGGTGTACAGAAGGAAAAAGTCCTGATAAATTTATTATTAGCAGAGATGTAACCTTTAATGAATCTGCTATGCTTGATCAGAGTAGAGGTTGTGAAAGTTTGCAGGTACAAAAGACTGTGGTGCTAAGTTTGAGACTCATGACAGAGTTGTGATAGAGGAGGAACAACAAGAAAAGAATAACACTGATTAACCTGAACAACCAGAGCAGTCAGAGCCTCAAGTTGAACAGGTTAAGGAGGAAGATGATAATACTGGTACTAGGGTTGAGGATTCCATAGCAGTCAGAAAAGGGAAAAGAAATGCTCCAAAGCCAGCTAGGTATGCAAGGTATGTCAATACTTATGACATAGATTATGTGGCATATGCCTTGGCAGTTGGTGTTGATATAGGCTCTAATGATCCAAACACATATAAAGAAGATGTGGCGAGTAAAGACGCAGAACACTGGATAATAACAATGAATGAAGAAATGCAATCTCTTGAAAAGAACAAGACTTAGGATCTTGTTACACTACCAAAGGGGGTGAAGCTAGTAGGGGTGCAAGTGGGTTCTTAAAAGAAAAGAGGGAATTCCTGGTGTTGAACCTGCAAGGTTCAAAGCGAGACTGGTGGTAAAGGGGTTCTCATAGAAAGAGGGGATTGATTATCATGAAGTCTTTTCCCCTGTGGTGAAACATAAAACTATTCAAGTTCTTTTAGTAATGGTGGGTGCATTTGATCTAGAGCTGGAGCAGCTTAATGTAAAAACAACATTCCTTCATGGTAATCTTGAAGAATGGATCTACATGTCTCAGCCAGAGGGGTTCAATAATTCTAGAAGAGACCAAGTGTGCTTGTTGAAGAAATCCTTATATATCATGAAACAGTCTCTAAGGTAGTGGTACTGGTGGCAAAGGGATTCTCACAGAAAGACGGGATTGATTATCATGAAGTCTTTTCCCCTGTGGTGAAACACAAAACTATTCGGGTTCTTTTAGCAATGGTGGGTGCATTTGATCTAGAGCTGGAGTAGCTTGATGTAAAAACTACATTCCTGCATGGTAATCTAAAAGAACGGATCTACATGTCTCAGCCAGAGGGGTTCAATAATTCTAGAAGAGACCAGGTGTTCTTGTTGAAGAAATCCTTATATATCATGAAACAGTCTCTGAGGTAGTGGAACAAGAGGTTTGATTCGTTCATGGTGTCTAATGGTTATATTCGAAATCAGTTTGATAACTGCGTGTACTCAAAGAAGGTTTCTAGGGATTCTTATGTGTATCTGCTGCTGTATGTGGATGATATGTTAGTTGCAGCTAAAAACATGGTTGTGATTAATGACTTAAAGGCTCTTCTGAAAAGTAAGTTTGAGATGAAAGATCTTGGCGCGACAAAGAAAACACTAGGTATGGAGATCTGGCATGATAGAAAAGCATGACAGTTATGGGTATCTTAAGAAAAGTATATTAAGAAAGTTCTGCAAGCATTTTTTGTCGATCGGTCCAAACCGGTTAGTACTCCTTTGTGGCTCATTTTAAACTTGATCGGAGCACTATACCAGGTATAGATAAGGAGGTTAAATACTTGAAGACGGTTCCATATTCAAGTGCAGTTAGAAGTCTTATGTATGTTATGGTATGTACGAGACAAGATCTAGCTCATGCGGTTAGTGTGGTTACCAGGTTTATAGCTAATCCAGGTAAAGCTCACTGGAAGGTAGTTAAGTGGATATTACGATACATAAAGGGTGCGTCGAATATTTGTCTCGTGTATGATGGAAAGGGTCATGGTAATGGTTTGATTGGCTATGTAGACTCTGATTACGATGGTAAATTGCTAAAACAGAGATCACTAACTTGTTTTATCTTTACTCTGTTCGGATGTGCAGTCAGTTGGAAGTCAACACTATAACCTATGGTTGCATTGTCGACGAATGAGGCGGAATACATGTCGATGATTGAGGGTATCAAGGAGTGTATCTGGTTATATGGTCTGGTGTAAAGTTTAGGTTTGAAGGTGGAGTAACAGGTGTTATACTGTGACAGTCAGAGTGCTTTGAGTCTAGCTAAAAATCTAATGTATCACGAGAGAACAAAACACATTGATGTGAGGTTGACCTTTATTCGTGATATTCTGGAGGAAGACAAGTTTTCCATTCAGAAAATTGCGACTGAACATAATCCAGCTGATATGTTGACAAAGGTGCTACCAACAGAGAAGTTCGAGTACTGCTTGAACTTGGTTAATATTTGCAGGAGGTAAAGTTCCTTTGGGGCATCTGGTGTATGAAGGAGACGACTAAGAGAGATACTAAGGAACCTTTGGTGGTTGGAGAAATTCTAAGTCAGGGTGGAGATTATTGTTTAAGTGACTTGGATTTAGCTATCTACTACTTGAAATAGAATGGAGGCTTACATGGTATGTGCAGGTGTCAAGAAGGTTCTTGTGTCATGGTATGTGCAGGTGTTAGGCAGTTTCCTTGTTGGTTGGACCCTATTTATTGTCTTTGACTAGACCCTATTAATTGTCATTGACTTGACCATATTTATGGTCGTTGACTAGGCCTATTTATTTTTGTTGACTGGGCTTGGTTATTAAGGTATGTTTTAGGGTTTTCTAAGGTTATAAAAGGATGGCTATGGTTCCTAGTTGTATCATCATCATTGTAACTCTTTGATTCAGTATTAATAAAAGTCTCTCCAATGCTTGCCTCGTGGATGTAGGCTGACACACTATCGGTCGAACCACGTTAAACCTTTGTGTTCTTTATTGCTTTCTTTCTCGTTTGAAGCCACACGAGTCGAGTTCTAGGCGTACAAAGCTAAAAAGCCCCATTCGACCCATTTTTGAACCCACAAGCTCAAAATCAAGTTCTATAAGCTCATGTTCTATTTTAATACTCTTATGATGTTCATATGATCATGTTTATTCCATTTTTAAAAACTTTGAGCTCAAAACCTAAGCGTTTTTCCTTTTTCATCCAAACCGAACCCATGAAACACTAAAAACATGTTTTCTCTAATTCTATACGCTAAACCCACAAGCTGTTATTATAAGCTATTCTAATAAGTTTATTTATAATTCCTATAAGTATTTTATCAAGTCCTAAAAGCCCTAACCCATTGAATTAAATTTTGAAACCAAATGAACCCGTTTTGGCATTTTGAACTCGAACCATTTTTATAAGCCAAAAGCTTATAAAAGCTATCTTTCCTAACTTATATTAGCTTATTTTAATAAGCTATAACCTGCAAATTACTTTTTATATTGAAAAATATCATTATTTTGGATTTTGGACTAGTTATGCAAAAGTTTCCATGCATAGGGTTATATATTGTAACTTTTGGATATTTTTAACTACAAGGACTGAAAATGTCATTTTATTAAACTTATAACTCCAAGGGTTGTTTTTGACAAAATCTCAAAGTTAAGGGATTATTTTATATATACTTTATATATTAAAAGGACTAGTTTTGTAATTAATTATAATTCAAGGGTATTTCTTGCCAATTTAACATTCTTTAAAATATAAAATATTAAAATATAAAATATTATATTTTTATATAAATTATAAAGATATATAAAAATATTATAAAATTTGATTTTATTAAAACCCGATACATTTATCGTTATTAATCATCGAACGACATTTATAAAATACATTACGTTAAATAATTAACATAATTTATCATCAACTAGCTTTTGAAGAAACGTGAAATCTTACCGTATCACGAACTAGGGAGTTTCATGTTAGGGGTTCCATTTGGGTATTTGTTTTGACGAGTTTGCTAGATTTACGATTTAAAGTGTCGTGGCTCCTCAAACAATATTGCGTGGCCTCTGGATTATGATAGCCCGAACAGTGATACAATATTTCTATAATATTTCAATCAAAATGATATTACATTATGACATAAAACATATCCAATCAAACTAAGACTTGACATATTACCTAGGTTGTGTGACGGAACAACTACTTTCATTTCAAATACTTTTACCATCAATCAGATTTCCCTATACTATTAAGGTGAGTTCATAGCCTCGCATTTTAATCTTTCAAATGTTTTATAAACCCGCAAGGGGGATACATGCTATAAACAATGAATGCAAGTATTTTTCTATATGCTATCATGATGCAATATTGCCTAAGACCCTACTTTTGCCATTTAAGACCCCATTATCATGAACCATTAATTACTCTGAAGAGTGAGCGCGAATGCTGTGAATATATCTATTTGGGATTGGACTTCCCCGTTGGTGTACCTATACTGTCGGTAACCAATAGCGCTTCATTTGAATAACTATGCGGGTGTTTTGGCAAAGGTACCCGTTGGGGAAATTACTTGTCATTATTGATTATCCCAAGGCCTCGGTGTCATGAGCTTAGGGCAATAATATTGTTTTACAAACTACGGGTATATAACAACGTAACCTACTATAATTTGCATTCAAACTATTTTACTTAAACCTATGGATTTCACTCAACCTTTGTGCTGACTTTTAGCATGTTTATCTCAGGTAATTAAGCATCATATGGCATGGAGTGGCATGGACTTGAAGATGGCAATACTGTTATCATTGAAACTTTACTTTTCTAGAATTTATGACCTCTTTTTTGTAAAAACTCTGATGAATAAATGAATGATAACCAAATTTTCAAATACGTCTCTTTATGATTCATTTTCTATGATTGTGACTGTTGTACTTTGAAGTAATACCCCAGATTAGCTTCCGCTGCTATATGTCAAAAATAGGGGTGTTATAGATTGGTATCAAGAGCCACGGTTATAGAGAATGAGGTCAAAAACCTTAACTATAACTACTTTTCTTTTGCCATCTAAGAAAGTCCTCCTTGCTGTTACATCTTTCAGAATAGTATGTAAAGATACATAACTAATATACTACTATTATATAAAAAACTTATGTTATTTACCGCTGGGTTATTAACAGAACGATATCTTCTCTCAACTATCCTACTTCTAATGTTGAGGATGCCTTTTCCTCAAACTTTCCGAACTATCTTTCGGTTTCTCTGAATTATTTCCCAGCTTCACCGAGAAAAACCTATTCTAGTTCTTCAAACTCATTTGGTGTAGTTCCAATAGCTTCACCAACTCTTTCGCTTTTTCATGATGATCCCTACATGAAAGTTTTGCAAGCATTCTATATTGAAAATTCCCCTATCCCGCCTCCAACTATCATACCTCCAACTTCGATACCTAATCCTTAAGAATTCTTTCTTCCTGAAGAATTTCTGTCACCTAAGAAACGAGGCCGATCATCTCCTTCTACTTCTGCCCTACCTCAAGACTTTGAGATAGGGGAAAGCTCTCATAAGTAATGCGTAGAACGTCATGAGGAGCAAATCGAGGAAATTCTAAATCATTTAGATGAACTCTCTCTCGATCATATTGAGCATATATAAGACAAAGTTGAAGGTCTTGGAAAAGGTCGAATAATCATCCAATAAAATTGTGACATTTTAGAAGCTAAACTCCAACAAGCTCGTGCTAAAATTACCAAACTCCAGAGAAAGCAAATGGGAAGTAACCACAAGATTTCTCTAGCTTGTTTCAAGATTACTGAACTAGGACACATTATCAACGACATTCAAATTCGTCACCAAACAGATATGGAAAATCTTCAAGATGCCATCAATGAACTCAAGAACAATTAGAAAGGACTATCAGACTATAAGATTAGATCTTAGTTATAGTTCTTAACCTAGCTATGGGATGTGTGGTATAAATAAAAACACTTGTCAAATCTTAACTATGTGCAGTACCAAGACAAGTTGTTCTTAATATAATACAAAGGCAATCCCGTTATATACTTTATTGATTCATAATATCGATTTATTCATCTTATCTCATCATCATCTCCGTCCTCATCATTATCATACCATCGCTATTAAAAATGCTTAAAGTTTAAAAATAAAGCATTACACTTCAAACATTTTTAAGCATTGCATTATTTAAGCATTGCATTTTAAGACTTGTGATAACATTCTTATTTCGTGTTATCTTATGTTGATAGAATGCCTCCTAAAAACACATCAACATCTAAAGCATCGGCCATGACTCAAGCTACCATTAGGAAACTTGTTACTGGCAGTGTCACTACGGCTCTGGAAGTACAAGCTGCAATAATGGCAAATACCAGTAATCCCAACAGGAACACCGATCCTACTATAACTCTTGTAGCAAAAACAAGAAACTATAAAGAGTTCATAAGCTATCAACCTTTATACTTCAATGGTACGGAAGGAGCAGTTGGCCTTATTCACTGGTTTGAACAAACCGAATCAGTATTCTCCCATAGCAGATGTGCAGAAGAAAACAAAGTAACCTTTGCTACTGGTACCCTAACTGATGATGCCTTATCCTGGTGGAATGCATACGCCCAACCTATGGGAGTAGATCAAGCTAATCAAATCACTTGGACCAAGTTAAAAAGGCTTCTGACAAACAAGTATTGTCCCCGAACTAAAGTCAAAAAGATGGAAGAAGAATTTTACAACTTGACTGTAAAGGGAAATGATCTTAAACCTTACGTTAGAAGATTCAAAGAATTAGCAGTCATATGCCCGAACATGGTAACAAACACCGAGAAACTTCTGGAAGCTTTCATCGAAGGATTACCTTGAAGTATTGAAGGTAATGTTACCGCCTCTAAACCTCTATCATTAGAGGAAGCCATTAACATAGCACAAAGGCTAATGGATCAGGTAATAAAGCATACTCTGGTACAAATATCAAGTGACCACAAACAAAAGTTTAACGACAGAAGAACTTTCAACAACAATAACAATTACCGTAACACCAACAACAAATACAATAATCATCAACCACAACAAAACCAAAGGCAAGAAGCTGTCAGAGCTTATGCTGCCACTCCAGCTGAAAAACAATAGGTACACCGAAAATCTCCCATCCTGTAAAAGATGTACTCTACATCACACCGGACCTTGTACAGTTAGGTGCAATAATTGCAACAAGGTGGGCTATTTGACCAAGAACTGCCGAAACAAGAGGCTAGCCACTGAAAGTAATCAACTACCGGTGAAAGTTATTTGTCATGCATGTGGAGAAAAAGGGCATTATACATATCAGTGCCAAAAAACCAACATTAATGCCCAAGGAAGAGCCTACATGCTAAGAGATAGAAATGCTCATCAAGACCCAAACGTAGTCACGGGTATGTTTCTTCTAAACCAACATTTAGCTAGAGTGTTATTTGATTCTTGAGCCGATAAAAGCTTCATTTCCTTATCCTTTGCCTCTATGCTAAATATCCCGTCTATTACAATAGATACCTTTTACGATATCAAAATGGATGACAGAAATCTAGTAAGCACAAACTCCATTACCCTAACTTTGTTAAACCAATTCTTCAAAATTGATCTCATGCCGATTAAACTTTGTAGTTTCAACGTTGTCATCGGTATGTACTGGTTTTCCATGTATCATTCCAAAATTCTCTGTGATGAGAAAGTCATCCACATTCCTATTAACGGTGAAACTTTGATCATTCTAGGTGATCGAAGCAAAACTCAACTAAACCTCATATTTTGTATAAAAACTGAAAGATATATATCTCGTGGTTATTAAGTTTTCATAATCCAAGTCATAAAGAAGAAAAAGTCAGACGAGAAAAGATTGGAAGATATCCCAGTAGTCAGAGAATTCCTAGATGTTTTTCCTGAAGATCTACCTGGTCTCCCTCCCGTTCGCCAGGTAGAATTCCAAATCGATTTTATTCCCGAAGCAGCACTTGTAGCCTGAGAACCTTATAGATTAGCTCCTTCAGAAATGCAGGAACTATCTAACCAACTTCAAGAGTTAACAGATCAAGGTTTTATTCGACCAAGTACTTCGCCTTGGGGACCTCCTGTCTTATTTGTCAAAAAGAAAGACGTATCTTTTAGAATGTGTATCGATTATCAGGAGTTAAATAAACATATTGTAAAGAATCGTTACCCATTACCCAGGATCGATGACTTATTTGATCAACTTTAAGGTTTAAGCGTTTACTCAAAAATCGATTTAAGATCAGGCTATCATCAACTGAGAGTAAGGGACGAAGATATTCCCAAGACTTCTTTCAGAACAAGATACGAACACTAAGAATTTCAAGTGATGTCATTTGGTTTAACTAACGCACTAGCTGTATTCATGGATCTCATGAATCGTGTATGCAAACCATATTTGGATATATTTGTAATAGTGTTTATCGATGATATTCTTTTCTATTCTTGTAACGAAAAAGAACACGCAAATCATCTGAGAATAATCTTAGAATTACTCAAAAAATAGAAATTGTATGCCAAGTTTTCTAAGTGTGATTTTTGGATTCATATCGTACAATTTCTTGGACACTTAATCGATAGTCAAGGACTTAATGTTTATCCTGCCAAGATCAAGGAAGTTAAGAATTAGGAAACTCCTACTACACCCACAGAAGTACGCCAATTCTTAGGACTTGTCAGCTATTACCAGAGATTCATCGAAGGTTTCTCCAAGATTGCAAAGCCTTTGACTAAATTAACCCAGAAAAACAAGCTGTATATCTGGGGCAAAGACCAAGAGTCAGCTTTTCAATTGTTAAAACAAAAACTTTATGAAGCTCTAATCTTAGCATTACCGAAAGGAAACAATAACTTTGTCATTTACTATAATGCATCTCTTTAAGGACTTGGAGCAGTACTAATGCAAAAAAGAAAAAGTCATTGCATATGCATCCCGACAACTCAAGCCTCATGAAGAAAACTACACCACTCATGATCTTGAATTAGGAGCATTTATATTCACTCTTAAAATCTAGAGACACTATCTGTACGGTACAAAATGTACAATTTTCACTGATCAAAAAATCATTCAACACATTCTTCATCAAAAGGAGTTAAACATAAGGCAACACCGTTGGTTAGAATTACTTGCAAATTATGATTGTGAGATTCACTATCATCCTGGAAAGGCAAATGTTATAGCAGATGCCTTAAGCCGGAAGAAATAAATCAAACCACTCTGAGTTAGATCATTAATTATGATCGTTCATCCAAAACTACCATCATAAATTCTCGAAGCTCAAATGAAGCACTCAAAGAAGAAAATGTCAAAGCCGAAAACCTATAAGGAATGGACAAATCATTTGAAATTCATCCTGATGGAACTCGTTGTATCAAAAATCGATGTTGGTTACCACTTTTTGGTGGTTTGAGAAACTTAATCTTGCATGAGTCTCAAAAATTAAAGTATTCTATTCACCCAGGTTCTGATAAAATGTACCAAGATCTGAAGTAACTTTATTGGTGGCCTAACATGAAGGCAATCATCGTGAAATATGTTGGCAAATGTTTGACATGTTCTAGAGTTAAAGCAGAATGTTAAAAGCCATCTGGCTTACTGGTACAACCAGAGATTCCTATATGGAAATGGGAAAGAATAACAATGGACTTTGTCACAAAACTCCCCAAAACATCAAACGGACATGACACCAACTGGGTCATTGTCCATCGCCTTACCAAATCCGCACATTTCATTCCTACCTGAGAGACAGATAGTATGGAAACCCTTACAAGATTGTACATCAAAGAAAAAGTCTCCCAACATGGTGTGCCAATATCTATCATCTCGAATCGTGACAGTCACTTCACATCCAGATTCTGGCAATCATTACAAGATGCTTTAGGTACTAAATTAGACATGAGTACAGCATACAATCTCGAAACCGATGGACAAAGTGAAAGAACCATTCAAATACTCAAAGACATGCTTCGAGTTTGTGTTATAGATTTCAGAAAAGGATGGGAAAAATACTTACATTGGTAGAATTTTCAAACAATAACAGTTACCATGCCAGTATCAAGGCAACACCGTTTGAAGCACTTTATGGATGAAAGTGCAGATCACCTGTTTGTTGGGCTAAAGTTGGAGATGTTCAACTCACGGGACCAGAAATAATTCATAAAACCAAAGAAAAGATAATGAAAATTCATAAACGCTTGCAAGCTGAAAGAGATCGACAAAGAAGTTACGCTAATGTAAGATGAAAGCCTTTATAATTTCAAGTTGGCGATCGTGTTATGTTAAAAGTATCACCTCGAAAAGGTGTCATTCGCTTTGGAAAATGAGGAAAGCTTAACCCCCGATACATTAGACCATTCAAAATCCTTAAACAAATTGGCCCAGTGGCATACAAACTTGAGCTTCCTAAAGAGCTCAGTAATGTTCACAATACTTTCCACATTTCTAATCTAAAGAAAAGCTTATCTGACTAATCTCACATCATTACAATGAAATAACTTCAACCTGATGACAAACTCAACTTTGTGGAACAACCCAAAGAAATTATGGATCGGGAAGTCAAGCGAATAAAATGAAATCCTATTCCTATTATCAAAGTACAATGTAACTCTAAAAGAGGACCAGAATTTATGTGGGAACGCGAAGACAAAATTCGTGCCAAATATCCTCATCTATTTTCTAACATCACTTCTAAGTCCAATTAAATCTCGGGACGAGATTTCTATAAGGAGGGGGGACTATAACAACCCATAATTTTCATTAATGTAATTATCCATCTATTAAATTAGATGCAATGTACTATCAATTTATTATATATAAACCACCTTTTTACAGGGAAATTTTTACTTTATCTCATTATGCAATGTAACTTGCATAACTAAAGTTAACGAGTTCACACAACCTACCAATGACAATCCTATCTACATTTATGTTAAGCAAACATCATAACATGTCAATTGAATGATCTATTATCCATTTCATCATATACGTTATCTATTTAACGTAGTTTTCTCAATGTTAATACCAAATAAACTTTAACCGTTAATGTTTATGCTTAAACACTAATTTCATGTAAAGTACACATTCAAAGTAAATGTACAAGCAATCAGACATATGTACAAGTATCTTAGCATCTTATTTGAATACATTTTCCTTCCAAATCAATGTATAAGTCCTTAAAAGCACAATGTACAAGTCATTAAGCATAACATCCAAAATAGCCGTTTTACTACCGTTTTCATTCTAGTTTCTTTACCACCACTTTTATACTACCTGCTACACTCAATGTACAACATTTAAACCCTAATTACTCTTATTCTAAGCTCTTATTTCATATTTTAAAAAAAACCTAAACCCTAAAACAAAACCCTAAGCCCTAATTTGACTTCAAACCTAAAACTAAACCTTAAAACCTTATCCTAAGCCCTAAACACTAAACTATAATCTTAACACTAATCATAAACCTTAATTTACCTTAAACCTTAACCCTATCTCAAAGAAAAACACTAAAAACCCTATTCAAGCCCTAATCCTACCCGGCACCCCTTTTCCCTCCTTTTTGACCCATTTTAAACACATCCAATCATCCACAAACCTCCATGACTAAGCAACTTCATCCACAAGCTGCCTACAAGCACCTCCTTTCATTACTTACTCCCCAAGTTGCTTTGCCACCTCCTTGTTTGCTTGATTTTACCCGCGGCTAAACTAAGGACACCTCGACCTCCAAATATCTTGCCAGCACTTCCTAGCTACACTTATAGTTCCTCATAATCACTTCCTAGTTGCTAATAGTCACTCCATACCTGTCCTAAGCTTAACCTCTAAGTATCCTTGCTCTCCAAGGGTCATTCGACCATATAAAAGGGACGCATAGCCTTTCCTTCAACTCACACATCTCATTCTCACATCTAACTCTCAAATGAAGTTCTAAGCTGATCAAGGAAGTTCTAAGGAGTCTTAAGAGAAGAAGTGAGGCAAAGAAACCAAGTCATAAAGCCACACGAGTTAAGTTCTAGGCGTACGAAGCTAAAAAGCCTCATTCGACCCATTTTTGAACCCATAAGCTCAAAATCAGGTTCTATAATTCATGTTCTATTTTAATACTCTTATGATGTACATATGATCATGTTTAATCCAGTGTTAAAAGCTTTGAGCTCAAAACCTATACGTTTTTCCTTTTTGATCCAAATCAAACCCTAAAAACATGTTTTCTCTACTTCTATAAGCTAAACCCACAAGCTGTTATTATAAGCTATTCTAATAAGCTTATTTATCATTCCTATAATTATTTTATCATGTCTTAAAATCCCTAACCCGTTGAATTAAATTTTGAAACCAAATGAACCCGTTTTGGCATTTTTAACTCAAAAACCATTTTTATAAGCCAAAAGCTTGTAAATGCTATTTGACCTAACTTATATTAGCTTATTTTAATAAGCTATAACCTGCAAATTACTTTTTATATTGAAAAATATCATTATTTTTTATTTTGTACTAGTTTTGCAAAAGTTTCTATGCATAGGGGTATATATTGTAACTTTTGGAAATTTTTAACTATAAGGACTAAAAATGTTATTTTATTAAACTTATAACTCCAAGGGTTGTTTTGCCAAATCTCAAAGTTGAGGGATTATTTTATATATACTTTATATATTAAAAGGACTAGTTTTGTAATTAATTATAATTCAAGGGTATTTCTTGCCAATTTAACATTCTTTAAAATATAAAATATTATATTTTTATATAAATTATAAAAATATATAAAAATATTATAAAAGTTGATTTTATTAAAACCCGATACATTTATCGTTATTAATCATCGAACGACATTTATAAAATCAATTACGTTAAATAATTAACATAATTTATCATCAACTAGCTTTTGAAGAAACTTAAAATCTTACTGTATCACGATACTAGGGAGTTTCATGTGAGGGGTTCCATTTGGGTATTTGTTTTGATGAGTTTGATGTGTTTACGATTTAAAGTGCCCTAGCACCTCAAACAATATTACATGGCCTCTGGATTATGATAGCCCGAACAGTTATACAATATTTCCATAATATTTCAATCAAAATGATATTACATTGTGACATAAAACATATCCAATCAAACTAAGACTTGACATATTACCCAGGTTGTGTGATGAAGCCATTACTTTCATTTCAAATACTTTTGCCATCAATTAGATTTCCCTATACTATTAAGGTGAGTTCATGACCTTGTATTTCAATCTTTAAATGTTTTATAAACCCGTGAGGGGGATATATGCTATAAACAATGAATGCAAGTATTTTTCTAATCCTGATGCAATATTGCCTAAGTCCTTACTTTTACCATTTAAGACCCATTATTATGAACCATTAATTACTCTGCAAAGTGAGCGCGAATGCTGTGAATAGATCTATTTGGGATTGGACTTCCCTGTTGGTGTACCTATATTGTCGGTAACCAATAGCACTTCATTTGAATAACTATGTGGGTGTTTTGGCAAAGGCACCCGTTGGGGCAATTACTTGTGATTATTGATTATCCCAAGGCCTCGGTGTCATGAGCTTAGGGCAATAATATTGTTTTACAAACTATGGGTGTATAACAACGTAACCCACTATGATTTGCATTCACACTATTTAACTCAAACCTATGGATTTCACTCAATCTTTGTGTTGACTTTTAGCATGTTTATCTCAGGTAACTAAGCATCATATGGCACGGAGTGGCATGGAATTGAAGATGGAAATACTGTTATCATTCAAACTTTACTTTTCTATATTTTGGGATATCTCTTTTGTAAAACTCTGATGAATAAATGAATGATAACTAAATTTTCAAAAACGTATCTTTATGATTAGTTTTATATGATTGTGATTGTTGTACTTTGAAGTAATAACCTAGATTAGCTTCCGCTGCTATATGTCAAAAATGGGGGTGTTATATCATGATATTCACATCAAAACTAAATTCGTAGATAAATTCACATCAAATAAGCTAAAAAGGATAAGCTGAATTATAAGCTTATTCACATCAAATAAGCTAAAAAACAATAAATAAAAATAGATCGGATGAACATTACCCGATGTTAATGAACTGAAGGACATAATCGATTTACGAAAGAGATGATCGATCAATTAGATGTTCGTGATGATAGATTTAGATGCGATGTATTTGTGTGTGTTTTTAGTGTGTGTTAGGTGAGAGAGAGGGAGAGGGGGGATAGATCTAAAAAATACGAGTTGTGAGTGATTGGAGGTGTGGTTAGTGTGCGACGTGAAATGATCACAATACCCTTTCTCTTTTTTTATTAATATTCTTTTTTTGTTTAATAAGAGAGTTTTAATCTCAGCTAGAGATGGGTTTTAGATGGATGGCTGAGATGTGTTCCATGTATCCATGAAAATGATGGTTTACAATATAACCTCCCTCTTATTATATAGCACACAAGTCGTCTGTTTGGGTTTTAATAAGCAATTCGGGTTTTCTTATTGTTCTAAAAATAATAAGACAAGTGATTTAGTGTTACTAAATGCTTCGCTGATTTATTATGTGATAATCATTTGGGAAATACTAACTATTGTAAAAGCCTTTATAATAGTTTAATAATTACTTCTTAGCCCAAGGCCAAAAAGAAATGATCGACCCAACAAAGCAGTACTCAAAAGAAATGAAGAATAAGTTTACATGTACTTCTTTTATAAAAAAACATTACAAATTATGATGTTTTCTTACCAACAATCTATATAAGTCTAGGTATTGAAAACAATTATTCTTTGTTAGCTTTCATGAAACTTACAATAAAAACAAATTATGTATTTAATTTTAGTGCTCATGTACCTTGTTATTCATGTGCTATACACCTTTTTCTTGATAACATTCATTTAAAACACAATAGAAAGAACACCATATCTCATAACATTCCTAAAACATACGACCAAAGAAACATGGTAACTTCAGTTTTACATTCAAACAGAAAAGGAAAACCGATAACACTCGATACGGCTATGACGCAGTGTGCGGTGTCGATGGCGCCTTTTTAGGCACCAATTTTGCCCTACTCTTGTAAGGAACTAGAGGATATAGGGATCATACTGATTTTGTACAAGCATTTATGGGATCATTGATCCGGTCGATCCAACATGTATAGATTTGCCTATCTATGAGTGAGAAAATACATTTTTTTATTTCATCCCTTAATTTATCCATCCATGGAGGTTTTAATTGGAAACATACACGATTCGTATACTTCCAAATGAACCAAGTTGTTGTCTTAACTACAACATGAAAGCATTCCTTGATAAAGGTATCGAGATTAGACGAGTCTTCCAGGTGCTCCCTCATAAAGCAATCTAATGCAATACATGTATAAGTGTGGTTACAATATAATATAAGATGAGTGTTAGACAATGAAAACCCCGTAGGTTATTATTTATTATTGAGCCATAATATATAGAGTGGAAACATAAGCAAACCCTAATAGACCCAAACCCACAAGTTGAGCTTGGGCCTAATTATCTACTAACACTCCCCCGCAGTCTAAGCGACAAAATCGCGAAAGCTCGAACTGGAGAAGTAAACTAGAAAAGAAGAAATAAAACAAAACAAAACATTAACGTATACAACAAAACAAGAACGTGTCCTTAGCACGTTTTAACAACTCGTGACCTTAGCACGAACGTAACCTTAGCACGATTTAACAACTCATGACCTTAGCATGAACGTGACCTTAGCACGATTTAACAACTCATGACCTTAGCATGAACGTGACCTTAGCACGATTTAACAACTCAAAGAAAAAACAAACAAACAACATTTTTTTACATAAAACTAATGATATATGTAATCCCTAAAAAGATCCTACACTTCATCGACAACCTGCCCGGAGTAGTTGGATCCGCCATTATGAACTTGTTCTCTCTTATTTTCTAACTACTCAAGTGGTATGAAATTCACATGGTATGTTGATCCACTACTTCAATTAGAGCCTTATTAAGCTTTTGGAATTGAGGACCCATGCGTATGTAATAATATAACAATGAAGCAGCCAACGAAGCACCACAATAGTTAGTGCATGCAAACAAACACGTTGTATTTGATTAAAGTGATGAATAAATGACGACAAAAAATGTTTTGATTTTTGAGATTATGTAGATCGACTGGGAAAAAAAATTAAGGTTAGGGTTCGACAGGGTGGCTTAGGGAGGCTGCTCAACTTAGCCACATAGGTCTGAGGATCACACCCGCTCTGATACCATGTTAGACAATGAAAATACCATAGGTTATTATTTATTATTGAGTCATAATATATAGAGTGGAAACATAAGCAAACCCTAATGGACCCAAACCCACAAGTCGGGCTTGGGCCTAATTATCTACTAACAATATATAGAGTAGAAACATAAGCAAACCTTAATGGACCCAAACTCATAAGTCGGGCTTGGGCCTAATTATCTACTAACAATGAGTTGGTGGAGCAACCTATTAAATGACAAACCAGGTCTTAATATCTTTTTTATAACATCATACTTATATCATTGCAGTGAGTAGTTGAAACCTATTAAGGTAATCCATAAGCCCGAGTTTGCAGTCTTAAACCTTGTGCATTGTCAACTCACTTTATGATTTTATGATAGACATGGGTCATAAATACTAGTATCTGCTTAGTGGTTGCAAGTCAGCAAGTGTATAAGATTGAAGGTGTAACTTTGTATGTATTACGTCATGCCAACCTTCTTAGAAAAAGTACCAAAAATGTAGGATAGAATGAGATAAAGTCATTAAAGGTTCGATCCCAATGTCAGAATATATGATCAACCCCTTATTTCTTTTTGAGGTTTTGGACCAAATAACTTGTGTACGTCAAAATTAAAAGCTAGAATTCCCTTTGCATTAGCAATTACATATGAAAATGACATAGTAAAAAATA
Organism: Tanacetum coccineum; assembly: GCA_026074375.1. NCBI lineage: Eukaryota > Viridiplantae > Streptophyta > Magnoliopsida > Asterales > Asteraceae > Tanacetum > Tanacetum coccineum. Next base: position 60,291 of record BQNB010012611.1, read on the forward strand.
ACGTGCTAATGTGAAAATGTTATAAAGTTAGTTTCATATATCTTGTATCCAAGGAGAGACTAGAGGTTGAGAGCAAGTGAAAACCAAATATATACAATCATTTAATCCCAACAACCCCATCTCCATCTTTATCCCTCTATATATACTATACCTATCTTCAGAATCAAATACACTAAAACGTACATACAAATTTTTTCATCTTTGATCTATCTTCCTTAACAAATAACCTTACACAATTCACAGTCACACCCTCATTAGTATGCTAGCATTAAGTGTCCACATAACGATTTAAGAGTCTCATCTAGTTGTTTTTCGTTCTTCAAATGAGCATAGTGACAACATGTCAAAACGTTGAAGATCTTTTCCATGTGATGCTTGCACGACGAGGCCGCCAACCATAACTGAGGTATTACTTTTGTTTTTGTTTTTTGTTTTTTTGTGGTGTTTTAGCATATTACTTGTTATCGGTTATAGATCTGGCTTTTTTTATCGTCTTTGTAAGAATGTGAAAGTAAGTTTTGTATATGTTCTTTTGTTCTAGGTTTTGTTTGAAGATGGAAGCATCCTATATATTCTTGAGTTTTAGAATTCTTGTAATTTCTTAACTTCATTATGACAAAACAAATAAGCCTAATTTTACTTTGCTGATTTGTATACAAATTATGGGTGATGGCCCTACTATTTTATTTTGTTTATATAGTATGGCTATTATTTGCACTTTTTCAACTATCCAAATTATTTACGACTAGACTTTAGGTACGAAAATGTTACTTGTCTGCATATAAAATGGTTATGTTAGTAATTGCTACGCTGAAGAAACATAATAAATTGCTACGTTAACAGGAGTCATTAGACCTTGAACACGTAACGACTATAAAGGTAAGTAAACATGTCCGTGTTAATGAGTTGAAGCTTCTTGATTCTAAAAGTGCTAACTTTCTGAGATGTCTCAATGTTTTACCGGCCAACTATGTTATTGGCTACAAATAAATGACCCATTTTTCTTAAGTTTGCTTTATCAGTGGAGTTTAGCTGATGGCCTAAAGCATTGCCACGTGTAAATATAGTGTCAGAAAAAAAATTACATTTCAAAATCATTTTCATTTTCATTAAATATATAAATAGATTGAGCATGTGATGTTTGTTATGACTTATATATGCTTATTAAACATGTTGAACATGCTTATTAAACAGGTTGAACAACACGATTATCCAGGTACATTACTTTTTGGCGCGTTACTAAGCGTCTTGGATATTTTCGAGATCTAAGTAACTACTTAGAAGAGGGAGTTTCCAGGCCTTAGGAGCTAAGAAAAGCTCTAAGGTCTCTTACGGTTATGCTTTGTGGTGACACTACACACCATCCTTCATCCAAACATCTTCTCAGAATACTAAAAATCATCAAAAAGACTACAAAAGAAAAAACAAGTCACTTAAGACTGAAATAGCTACACTTACGCTGAGAATTGACGATTTGACAATGGTTAAGAATAAGAAGGGAAGGAGTGATAAAGGAAAAAGTGACAATGACTGTGACGGATTGTGATGAAAGAAAATATGTTTTAGACTACTCATGTTGATAAATTTAATCCTTTAAAACAAAAACTGTTTTTACATAAGTCTGAACTATGTAACCTTAAGAACACTGTGTCCATTAACCCATTAACTGTTCTTTTTAGAATGAAATCATTAGGGTAAACCTTGAAAATGAATCTTTGAAGGATGATATCTCTGAACTAAAAAAGGTTATTGAGAAATGGACCAGTAGTAAAGTTACTATTGACCAACGGCTCTCTGAGCAAGTTCCTAGCAACATTGTCAAAGCCTTAGGATGAAGAGGTAGGAGAAAAGAGAATAGTTCCTCTAAATAGGTTGTGTTCACTAAGGCTGATGTGTCATCATTTAGACGTGCTCCTCAGATCACCTCTGAGTCTGAGTGCGAGACATAGGTTCCTCTGCCCCCTCTACCCAAGCTGACTGGGTCAGAACCCTCTTGTACTTTAAAAATAGGGGTTTCCTCCCGCGTGCGTAAAGGGAAGGGTGTCATTGCCTTCTGGGCTGGACCCAACTGGGTTATGTGGGCTCGCTACGCCTTCTGAGCTAGGGGCCATGTAGCTACAAATTCACGTTCCAAAAAAAATCTACAAACAAAGTAGGTCACGCTTATGTCATTAAGAAAAAGATTGAAACCAAGTCCTTGTTGTCCCTAAAACTTGCGCTGAGGAGAAATCTCACCCAAAGAACACATTAAGACCCCTTCGGTCATCTCTCCATCTGACTCTTAGGCAAGTAGTTTAAAACCTTCAAAACAGTAGACATGATTTGGACCATGTAAACACCGTAGGTTTAGAAATCATCTCACTGATGATTGCTTCTTAAAACTAAAGTGCTCTAAGTGTGGGTCCATTGAACATCTAACCAAAGATCATCTAGAACAAGTTTTTGTTAAGAGAACACTGACTAAACTCAAGGCCAGTCACCTCTGAATCCTGCACCAAATAAGACACCTAGGAATCCTAAACCTTTTGGTGATTTTAAATACTGTAGATTTAATAATCACCACTCTGATAATTGTGAAAATTACTATAGGTGTGAAATTTGTGGGAGCATAGCTCATGAAATTGCTGACTATCCTAAGAATATGAGAAATAGCAAGAAGCCAAGGATCGCTAACAAGCAATCCACTAAACCCACTTAAAAGTGGTTTCACAAAAGAAACTAATATGTGGGAAAATGTCTGTGTAGGATTACCTAAAGAGGCCTGTATGGTATCTAGATAGTAGCTGTTCTAGATACGTGATAGGGGTTAAACAATATCTGCACAGATATTCAAAGGAGTCTGGTCCCAAAGTGGTTTTTGGAGATAACTCTTCAAGTGACACAAAAGGATATGGCTCAGTAAATTGTAATGGAATCACTTTCACAAAGGTTGCTTATGTAAATGGTCTTAAACATAACTGAATCAACATGAGTTAGTTGTGTGATACCATCTTTAAAGTTTTGTTTACAAAGACACAAGGAACTATTTTTAATCAGAATGATGAAGTTATCCTTATTGCTCCCAGACGAAGAGATGTCTATGTCATTGACATGTCGTCATACAATGAAGGAAGTAATACATGTTTCTTCGCCAAGGCTTCTCCAGGTGTTAATTGGCTTTGGCATAAGAGACTATCTTACCTTAACTTCAATAATATAAACAACCTTGCAAAACATAATCTTGTCTCTGGTCTTCCCTCTCTAACCTTCTCAAAGTATAAATACTGTACAGCGTGTGAAAATGGGAAGCATCACAAAGCAACTTTCAAAACCAAGAGGTCCTTTTCCATCGACAAGTCGTTACATCTCCTTCATATGGATTTGTTTGGACCTGTTAAACCTAAAACAATTAGCCACAACAAATATACCCTTGTCATTGTAGATAAGTACTCAAGGTACACCTGGGTATTTTGCCTAAATAAAAAGAGCGATGCAGCTGACTATATCATGTGTTTTATAAGAAAAAAGGAAAACCTCAATGAAATAAAAGTGAAGCAGCTAAGTAGTGATAATGGAACTAAATTCAGGAATCACACTATAGAAGAATTTTGCGATAAAAAGGGAATTTCACAAAACTTCTCATATCCTTGCACCCTTAAACAAAATAAACAAGCTCTTATTGAAGCTGCTAGAACTATGTTAAATAGTGCTAGACTCCCTAAATAATTTTGGGGAGAAGCTGTCAATGCTGCGTGCTACACTTAAAACAAATCCATAATAGTGAAAATGCATAGGAAAAAAGCCTATGAGGTGTTAAGAGGAAGAGCACTTGACATCAGCTACTTCCATGTGTTTGGATGTCGTGTGCACATTCCCAATCACATAGATCATCTAGGAAAGTTTGATGAAAAGGCTGATGATGGATTTTTTTTCTTAGTTACTCACCTGTGGCAAAAGCTTTCAGGGTCTTCAACATCAGAAGACAAGAAATGGAAGAAATTTTCATGTTACCTTCAGTGAAGATGAGGAAGCAATATCCTAATCCAGCACTGATGGTAATGCTATCGACTTCAATGAAGTCAGTTCATTCCTTGATGTGAATTTCTTGAACCCAAACACAGAGATACTTAGTGTTCAACCAATATTAAATACTTTCCATATAAACTAGCTTTTGACAGCCTTTCAATAAACAATCACATCTCTCCTAAACCTATCACTACCTTTGTAACACCTACTCCTCTGGTATCTCCAATACTTGAGGAATCACCTATGTTCACTAATATAGATGATGTCCTTGATTTAAATAAAGCTAATCACCCTGATTTGGCTATTAATCTTGACTTAGCTGATTTTCAAGATGATGCCAGAAGACATTGTCTCTGGTCCTCCTGTTCCTCAAGACAGATGGTCAAGAAAAAAACACATAGACCTAGTTAACATCATTAGTAAACCTCTGGCTAGTATCACAACCAGAAGTAGAGTTAAAGATTTAGAAGCTGCCATAGCTCATGAATGCTCATATGTTAACTATCTTAATAAAATTGAACCCAAAAAGCTAATTGAACCTTTAGAAGAAGAAGGGTGGATTATTGCAATGCAAGAGGAGCTAAATTAAATTGAAAGAAATAAGGTCTAGACCTTAGTTCCTAAGCCTCATGGTAAAACAATTATTGGGACTAAATAGATCTAGAAAAAACAAGATGGATGAAGAAAGGAATGTTACAAAGAACAAAGCAAGGTTGGTTGCTCATGGTTACAATCAGTACGAAAGGGATTAATTATAAAGAAACTTTTTCACATGTTGCAAGACTTAAAGCCATCAGAATCTTCCAGGCCTATGCAGCCTGTATGGGTTTTGTGGTATATCAGATGGATGTAAATAGTTTTTTTCTCAATGGTAAAATCTCAAAGGAAGTATATGTACAACAACCACCAAAGCAGTGATTTCCAGACTATGTATGTAAACTGGATAAAGTTGTGTCTAGGCTGAAACAAGCTCCTAGAGCATGGTATAAAACTCTTTCAACATTTCTTATTCATCATAAGTTTGTCAGAGGTACAATTGATAACACTCTTTTACTTATAAGACTAAGAGTGATGTCATTATAGTACATATATATGTGAATGATATCATTTTGGGTCAACCAATGTTAAACTTAGTAAACAATTTGCCAAGTTAATGACCAAAAAGTATGAATTGAGTATGATGGGTGAACTAACTTCTTTTTAGGGTTTTTAAATCAAACAAGATTCCAAATGAATCTCTATTTGTTAAGAAAAGTATGTTAAGGACTTACTCAAAAAGTGTGATCTAGCTAATTGTGCCTCGGTGAAATGCCCTATGCTTCCCCCAAATAATTTTGGCCTTGATGAATTAGGGGTCTCTGTTAATGAGACTTTGTTTAGAGGCATGATAAGGTCACTAATGTATCTCACAACTAGCACACGTCATATCCAATTCTATATATGCCTCGATGCTAGGTACCAAGCTAATCCCACCTTGTTGTTGTAAAAAGAATTTTCAGGTATCTCAAAGGTACTAAAAATCTTGGTTTCTAATATCTAAAAGGATCAGGCTTCAATCTCAAAGCCTACTCTGACTCAGACTATGTTGGGTGTAATCTAGACTGAAAGAGTACCTCTAGTATGTTAGAGTGCAAAGAAGCAAAGCTCTGTGGCAATGTCATCAGCTAAAGCTAAGTATGTAGTTGCCGCTGGGTACTATGCTCAAGTCCTCTAGATCAAGAGTCAGCTCACTGACTATGATGTTCTCTATGACAAGGTGCCCATATTTTGTGATAATACAAGTGGTATCAGAGCGGGTGGGTTAATCTCATAACCTTGATCCGTTTAAAAATGGCTGGTAGAGCAATTTTTGGAAGGGAGAAAGTACATTGTATCTAGACTAAATGCTATCATATCCATACGCATCCACCACACAAATCTTATCAAAAATAAACACACACCAAATCACAAATCAGTACGTCACATAAAAAATCCTATCCACAAACAAAACAAATCATCACACCCTCGTTCCAAATCGACAGTCAAATCATAAACTCAAATCCCCTTAAAAATCATAAAAAACAAAATCATCCATAATCTATAACAAAAAAATTCCCACCACAAATCCTATCATCATAAATTCATTCAAAACCTTATCATCTTCAACAAACTCACATGATAGCAACATCATCAAACAAATCCGTAATCTTACGAACTCAAACAAAAATCCACCAAACTTATGTATTATATGAAACACGGATTCAAAACAATTTATTAAAACTCTATCCAAGAAAAAAGAAGAAACAAAAACACCCGACTACAGCGGGAGTGGTTGTGAAATAGTATATGGAAAGGGTAAAAAGATTGAAAAGGTTTGTTTGAGATTTAAGATGAAAAGGGGTTGTAGGTTTCGGGCTTAGCCTGAATGGGTTAGTCAAGCTTTGAAGAAACCGATTAAAAATTTTAGTGGAAAAAGAGATCGGTAATGGAGCTTTTGGCTAAGATGTTGTGAGAAACTAAGATATAAGGGTGCTTGTTGCTCGAAGAGTTGGTCGATATGGTGAATATGTAATGGAAAGATGATAAAATATAAGTGTTTAGGCTGATATGGTTGTTGTGTGTTTGAATATTGAAAATGGTGTATGGGTTTATTCAGTAAAAGAAACTAAAATGGGAGTTAGTGAAATGAAAAAGGGTAATGTTTGTTTAGCTTTTGTTGACACTTATTTAAAATCAGTGGGAAACGGGCTGATATTGGAGCTGATTTCTGTGTTATCTGAAGCTTGTTTTGTTTTGTCGTTGACACTAATAAATGAGCTGAACTCGAGGAACCCGCTGACCCAAGGTCGCTGAACCAATCAACCCAAGATCCTCATAATAAGAGTTTAAACTATATACGCCGCTGACTCTGACTAAAGAGTGCTAATATATCAGAGGATTCATTATTCAGTGGGTACTAATATGGCATTAACTGAGGTTAAGTGGGTCGCTGAGCCATAGGCTATACAACGGTCATCTGGTATTGGAACCATGATTGGAGGTGACTAAGAAGGTTGGTGAATGATAAAGAGGAACTGACCCGATTCGCTCTACCCGTTGATCACCGCAGTGGGTATTGAAACCATTTTAGTGGGGGCTAAAACTTGGGAACTGGTATTGAAACAGGTTTACTTAGAGGTTATAGTTTGGGATTGCTATTTATGTCTTTGAGAAACCTGTAATAGAGGTTTTGTTGCTGAGCTTGTGATTCGTCAGAAATGACTAGTCGAGTAATATATATAAGTAATCACGTCGGATAAAATTTCTTTAGGAAAAGTAATAGTTTGATGTCGTGTCCTGAGAAATGAATTTGAAATTCACAAAAGTGTTCCCAATTTAATGCTTGAATATGTTTTAATTTTTGGTTTTTAGTTAAAACTAAATATAAAATAATACTAAACTAGATTATACTATTTCAAAAATAAGCAAAGCAATCAAGCGGATATATATATATATATATATATATATATATATATATATATATATATATATATATACATATAGACAAGCGTTTATTTGAGAATGTTAATTTTTGTGAGAAGGAAAGAAGGGATCCTAGCCTTCAATTAGTCCCTCCTTTTTTAAATCTAATGGCTTAAATTAGATGAGAATTTGCATTAACTTTACACTAAACAAAAACATAAGGGCTTTTTTGTAATTTTTCATCCAAAGTCTATAAGGTTCGATCTAAATTTCAATCATTTGTTAACCACCAAAACACAACACAGTGCTCTAATTCACACACAAACCCACGGTGCTCCATCACCACCAACAACCATAGTTAACCACCATCACCAACGATCTCCACCATTAACCACCATCAGCATTGATCTCCACCGTGAACTACCATCACCACCGATCTAAACTTCTACCTGTGCTCCATCACCACCGTTAACCACCATCACCAAAAATGAAACCCCCTAACCCCTCCCCCCAACAATTAATGAAGAAGATTAGGTTTTTAAGTCAAATCACACAGGTAACTGTTATTTATTTTATTTTTGATATAATTTAATGGTAGAATTGTGAATTATTATGCATTTGAAGTTATTCTCATTGTTCAAATTATAAATATGTCGCATATGAAAGTACAGATTACGAATAGGTCTTGATTATTACAAGCGACTAATTAGTTTGCGTAAACTAGAATATAGCATAAATTAAGTTTATTAAGAGCGTGAAAAGTTTAGTAAACGCATATTCGCACGTGAAAAGTTTAGTAAAAGCATATTCGCACGTGAAAATATAGGAGATATTTTTCTTCACCTGTGAAAAGTTTAGTAAAAGCATCTTCACTTGTGAAAATATAGGAGATATTTTTCTTTCACTCGTGAAAAGTTTAGTAAAAACATCTTCACATGTAAAAATATAGGAGATATTTTTCTTTACCCGTGAAAATTTTAGTAAAAGCATCTTTACATGTGAAAATATAGGAGATATTTTTCTTCACCCGTGAAAAGTTTAGTAAACGCATCTTCATGCGTGAAAATATAGGAGATATATTTCATCACCCGTGAAAATATAGGCCTCTTATCTTGATAAACTAGTCAGGTTCTTCGAGTGGTGAATAATGTTGATGAAGCAAACAGTGAAGTCGGCAAGCAGAATTTCATGGAGTTGTTGAATTTTTGGCTTCAGAGTTGTTAAATACCAATGCAACCGTAAAAATGAGTAAAATAGTGCAGTCCTGCTTGGCACTTTTGGCTAGTATAATATAAACGGATCTGATGAGTGCCTAAACCTGGTATTTGGATTGCTATAGAGCCTAGATGCATCCAATTATAATTATGTCACCCAAAGCAACTACTAGCGTAGAAACTTTCTGATGAAGAATTTTAAAATGCTCAAGATGGCTCTATACATTGCAAGTTTTTCATTTGTCATCTATGATGAGCCGTATGTGATGTAAATGATTGTAATAAAATGACTTGAAGGTGATGTAAACAGATGATATACCTGCTGTAAGCTCACATGACTTTCTAAACATTAAACGTGTCAAGTTATGATTTTGTTTAGTAATTTCTAGTCTATAATCAGTTCATCTGTGAGGGTTTAAATCTGCTCATGTCAATTTATGTACACTAAAGGTGCTAACGTACTATATATGCTGTGTTATTGTTTCCATTTTCATCTCTTATATGATTTGCATTGTGCTGGTAATAAAATAGTAAAGCTTACGTTATACTAGTAGTAATATGACCTCTTCTTAACACTAGTGGTAATATGACACCTTTTTTATGGTGTAAAAAATAGACATGCTCTCTGGATAAAGATTGCATCTGCGAGGGAGGTGGTAATGGGTGCTCTATTACGAGTAATCTTGAAGCGCCTTGCATTCAGGTCTGCGCCTTCTAATGCTGAAGTGCTTGTTCCTCTTGTGCACTGACCAAATGAATCATTCTTCCTTGTTCCTCATGTTCACAGCTTATTGTCAATAGATTAATCTGTTTAGCAAAGATGATTAGTTCATTGCTTTATGTAACATGCTTATGGGAGCTTCATATTTTAGATAGTTTATCTGATGAATGAGGTTAAATTGTTATTTCTTGTCTGCAGTCGGGCAGTTGTTAGTCATAAGTCATTAGGTGGTATTAGAATTGAGGGGCACAAGATGGATAAATAATTATTTCTAGATATCAGATTTTTAATAATACAAAACCAAATGATTCAGACATACTCGTTAGTCTTTAGGAGGTTCGTCAACCAAACATAAGAATCTCAGCTACTACAAGATGGTTAAAGCTTAAAACCAACCATTCACAACTTAGAGATTTCTATTTTTTAAGATAGGATCACAAGGAAACTGAATAACATGTTAGGTAATTTCAGTTTCAGTCTAATACTTGAATGACCATTAGTTGCTACGAAACTTTCTATGGTTACTAGTTTTTATGTTAGATAATTCACTCGACTGTTGGCGGGAAAAATATGCTACTTGCTATATTTTTGGCTCATTCAAGAACAGTTTGAACTAGTGGTTGTATTGACTTTCCGAACTAGTGGTCTTAAAGCCGGGATGGACTGACATTTCTGTGATATACTAGTAGTGAAGTGTCTGAGCTGCTTGAACCATTATATCAGCCTTTGCTTTCATCCACAAAGGCTAGAGAAGGTTCTTCAGGTGATGAGAATGTTCAAAAGAACGGCACTTTTCTTAAGGAGCTTCATAATCTTGCTGTTGGGACCGACATACAGGTCATTCATTTAGAACTCATGCTGTAAAATTATTAGAGATGGCAGTTCAACCGATCAACTTATCAATGGGTTGATTTGGTTTGTCTTTGATCTCATAGAGGTCAAATGGGCCAATATAAAGAGTTTATCTAGCAGGGGAACATGCCATTTTATTAAAAGATCTAGATTATTATTGCTATAATATTGTTCTGTAATTAGTATCATCCTATTAAGTTTTACGGGAAACCAAAACCAAAATCGACCCATTGTAAGATGATATGTTTCAGCTTGAACTGATCTTGATTGTTACCTAGCCCGCCTAGCCTGTCCATCTGGCCACCTCTAGATATAAGTTTCATTCTCATGTTTCTGGTCATACATATGTTTGCGTCATTTGGAGTGCAGATGTCAATATTAGGATGTTTCACCTTTTGTTTTACAAGGCTTAGAGCTAGTTCTTAACAAGGCTGTAAAACTTGAAGATGGTGGAAAGACTGCCCGGTATATATAGTATTGCTTTGAATATTTAAATCCGATTCATAGTATGATTTACGAGAATACTTATACTTAGCTTTTCTATTTTATTCTATATAGTGAATTTGAACAGGACATCATGACTATTGGACAACGCGATGCTTTGCTTGTTTTCCGCACCCTTTGCAAGGTTCATATTTTCAGCAATATGCTTGACTGCTTGTTAAGCTTTGGCTACGAAATGTCTTGACATTTGGTTTAATTTAGTATATTTCAGATGGGTATGAAGGAAGATAATTATGAAACTACTATGAAGACGCGTATTCCGTCTCTCGAACTTCTACAGGTTGGCTCTAGTAACGATACTGTATATATGTTGTTGCAATTAACTAAATAACATACATTCATGGCGCTTTTTATCCAAATTATGTGTGTGTAAAGGGTGTGTGAACACACATAGTCTTAACGATGGATTTAGCTTAACGATGGATTTTGTAGGGGTTGCTGGAGGGAGTTAGTCACTCCCTTACAAAGAACTTCACTATCATCGACTCTGTGAAAGTTTACCTTTCATATGTGTTATACATGCATTAATTTCACAATCCCCAGCCATTTTTCAGGTGACTTAGAGGCTTATGTTAATATATTTTTTGTATCTTAGTTCACTTTTGGACAATGATTTCGTTTTTGTTTCTAGTTATAAGTTATCTTTCTTTTTTCTATATTGGCAGTATGCAACTAGAATTTTTGTCGTGTTATTGTTGCGTTTTAGTGAAAACCTTAAGGTACCCACTATGTTTGATAGCAACGCTTATAATTTGTTGTGTACATGTGCTATATTCATCTCTTGGTGACACATAAATTCATTTTCAGGTTGAAATTGGTATCTTCTTTCCGTTGGTTGTTTTGCGATCTTTGGATGGCTCTGACTACCCACTCAACCTCAAATTAAGCGTTCTCCGGTATGATTTGTTTTTCTCACCACTTGCCTCATATTTGTTTAAACATGTGAGGCTTATTTTCAAAACCTTGAACAGACACGACTAACCTACAACAATTAAATAGTAGTAGAAATGAGTCGAACCGAGCCTGAGCTTATTAGAGCTCGAGCTTAGCTTGTTTAAAATTAACAAAACTCAAGCTCTAGCTTGGCTCGTTTCAAGCCTTTTGTGTTTACCCTGAGCTTGACTCGTGATATATCCCACGAGTTCTACTCGGCTCCGGCTTGAATGTTAATCTGATCAAGCTCAACGACTTGTTAAGCACACTAAGCTCAAGCCTATTAAGTACAGCATGCATAGGTATTTCTAAGGCCCATTCAGTCCCGCAAGTCTTAATCTTTGGTATGAAGCTCGGGCTCATTTAAGCTCATCTCGTTTTGAGATTTAGCTATAAATGGGTTACTTTGGGCTATTTTTTATGACAGGTAAAGAAAATGTAACTAAGAATAAGATCAAATAGGTCAAGCAGGTAAAAAGTCACCTAATGCGTATTTAATTGTAAAAGATCTGATAATTCGTTGAAAATTTTTGCTTTTAATTGAAATAGTATGAGTTCTGGAATCATATCTAAAACACGGAGTAGTTATATAAAATTTACAGTTGTTTTTATAAGAAGTGTCTTTGGTGACCTCGATCCATACCTCTATAAAAATGCATGAAAAGTACATGTCTTGACCCATGGGCGGACCAGTCCTTTTGCCAACTCTAATTTTAGTGCTTATGGTTCATGCCTAGATACAGAATGGAGGCAGTCTATACTTACTAGCCACTCTTTACAGGATACTAGAGAAAGTTTGCAAGGACTCTCAGATGCTCGTTGATCTTTAAGTTAACGATTCTTGTAATTTTGTTTTGACATTTAGGTGACCACTCAATCAAGAATTTCTCTAGGGACTCAGAACGTGGATCCAAACTCAGTTAATGCTACTCAAATTGTATCAGTTAAAGGCTCATCTCTTCAGGTTTGTATGTTGTTGTAGGGAATAATTTGCTTCATCTTTAGACGTTTTAACTTTGTTCTCTCCTATCTTAGTGCCTTGTGAGTGTGATGAAATCACTAGTTGATTGGGAGAAGTTGCGACGAGAGTCAAAGCAGAATGAAGAGCAAAAATTGAGGAAAATTCTTCAGGTGCAGAATCTCAAGGAAACTTTGAGAAAGTCAAAGCTCATAAGTCTACCATGGAAGCAGCAATATCTCTATGGACATTAAGAAATTTTAATTGAATCTTTAAAACTAATCATTGTGTTTATTTTAGATTGCAACCGGTCACCATGTCCTAAGCCACCTGAGCAAAAGTGTATGACAAAGTAGAGTACATTCCGGCGGATAAAACACAGTTCATATAATATGTACAACATGTTGTAGGTTGCGCAGATGATGCATCTTGGACTGTTAAGAAAAGGACCACAACATACATGGAACAAATCGCGTTAGGCTTGTTAAGTGTTTCAGGAAACACGTAACACAGTTAGATATTTCTATATAAAAACTAAGGAAGATATAAGGCACATATGCTTTTAACAAAAACACAAGCTATCATTAGTGGTTTGTTTTGAGAAGAGTGATTGGTATGCCTAATTGGAATTTAGTAACTATGGTTATAATTTTAATGCGTAAAGCAGTAAAACAACATAAAGCTAGTGACTATCGCACAAGCCTAAAGGATAGCTATTTATCAACTGAGATTGAAAGATATAAAAGCAAAGAGCTATCTCTTCCAAGCTATTGCCAGATCAATTCTGAAAACTATGCTTACCAAAGACATTAGAAGCTTTTGTCTTTTTAAACAATATAAGAGTCGGGTAGACAAAGAAAGTGGTGTAGCAATAAAAGCACTTCATACTGATTGCGAGGGGGGGGTTGCATCACTTGAGTTTACTACTTTATGTAATGATAATGGTATTCAAAGGCAACTAACAGTCCCGAACACCTCTCAACAAAACGGCATAGCAGAGCGCACACAACACGGATTATTTGTTGTCCAAAGTAATAATATCTGCAAGTGTGCGAATTATGAGGTTTAATAGATGATAATTCTCTATCTTTCATTCAATAAAAAAAAACCTAATCTTCAAAAACCCTAATCAATTTTCCTCCCTTCAACCCCTCCCTATCTTCTTCCTCGATCTTTCATTCAATCAAAAAATAACCCTAATCTTCAAAAACCCTAATCAATTTTCCTCCCTTCAACCCCTCCCCATCTTCTTCTTTGATCTTTCATTCAATCAAAAAAAAAACCTAATCAATTTTCTTCTTCATGGGAAAGCAATTTGTCAATATGGATCAAAATGGTTGGACATGGATAACTCGGAACAAGAAATCAAAACCAATTGGAAATCCTTATCATAAGGATTTGGAGAACATTACAACATCCTTTTATGTCACCAATATGCATCCAGCATTAACATCAAAAGGATTATGAAATGTGTGTGCTTCTCATGGTCGTTTGGTTGACGCTTTCATCGCTAATAAATTATCTAAAGGAGGTAAACGCTTTGGTTTTATTAAATTCCTTGGTGTTAAGGATGCAAATTCTATTGTAAATTCTATGTCGAATATATGGATTGGTAGTTTTCATCTTTACATCACCTTAGCTTTAAACCAACATCCCAACACAAAAACCCTAGCACCAAAATATACTCAATCCCAACCAAAACCTACCAACACTTTCACTACCGCCAATAACCATAACGCCTTCCCATCTCTTAACAACATCGCCACAAATAATAAACCTCCAAAAATCAAAACACACCAACCAAATCCCTCATACTCCTCGACCCTCAAATATGTTCCCATATCAACCACCAACGAAACAAAACCCATCTAAAAACGCACCATCACACTCACGGAACAAGAAACCATTAATGTGGAAAACACGGATACAATCCTA